>RJWJ010004967.1:0-71553 GCA_004363605.1 Indri indri
CTTTCCAGGTTTTGCATTCCAATCTCCCGTTGGCCTTATTCTTTTTCCAGATTTGTGTGTCCCCCGCTGAATCTCCACCGATTCACCTCGCTGTTTTTGCAGGAGAGAGATCCGGTCGTGTGTAGCAGACCGAGATCTACATCTCTTTCTCTGGAGGTAGGGAACCAGGAGGCTGCCTTAACTCCGCCATTTTTCTCCCCCCCCCTGCAGTATTTCTTGTAGGATAGACTTCCTATGAATGAATTCTCTTCCTGATTCAGAATCTAGCTCTTACGGTGTCAGGATTCTGACCCTGGCTTTTATCCTTCCCTCAAAAACCATACTTTCAGAAAAAAAAATTCAGAACTAGGAACTCAGTCTTTATCATGAGTAAATAATTTGCCTGGGAAACATGAATTTGAATTTTTATTTGATAACATTTTAACTTAAAATAACATATCCATTTGTGTTTAAATCTTATATGTTTAAAGGGCATTTCCTCTGATAGTTTATTAGCCAAAGTTTTGCTTTTCATAGCATCATAGATTACATTATCTACTTTGAGATAGTATTTATCTGTAAAAATGAAAACATCATCCTGACTTCCTGCCTCAGGAAATGCACTTCTAATGTTTGAATTTTTTTGTTAAAATATAAGGATTTTATTTAGAAGCATACAAAAAGAAATTAAATTCTGCACATGTGATTTACAGTATTTGTGGTAAAATTTTGTTCTGCATATTAAAATCACAATTATTAACATAAAAGTCTTGCGCAAAATTCTCTACTATTTGTTAACACCCAGGAGGGCATATTGGCAGATATACATTTAACTGTGAAAGTTTTCAAGGAGGGGCAAAATGGCAGATGAGAAAACTGCCAGCCAGCATGTCTCTGCAAGAAAGACAGAGTTTAGAAGAAAGAAAAAAAATAAACAGGCAAACAAGCACAGATCAGATGAGGGTCGGAAGGAAGGGTGCCTGAAAATACAGGACACTACACGGGAAGAAGTTGCAGAGGAGAACTGGAAAGAGAAAAGCCCCTGAGAGGCTTGGAGACCAGAGACAAGGGCAGGTGGAGCAGTTAAACTTCCCCTCCTTTGCATCTCGGACTGCTGGTGGGCTCCTGAGCTGTTGGAGATTCCTTCAAACACCAGCCCAGAGATGGCCGCTGCCAGTGAGCAGTGAGCCTCTTGTGGACAGGGCACCAGGTTCCCAGCTACCTTGGGACACCTCCCACCTTGCAGACCCAAGCCGATCAGCAGGCACCGTATTGCTTCATTCTCCCGTTACTCTCCCCTACCTACGGCTGCCAAGAGAGACAATTTAGCCACCACCCGGAGGCATCTGCAGGGAATGGGACCTTTCCTCTTGGGGCCCTCCAGCAGGCTGAAGAGTACTCAGACTGTGAGCCCCCTACCCACCAGCCCTCCCAGGTTCTGCTTGCCTGGTGACTCCAGGAGAGCGGAGCAAATCCTGAGGTTGAGAGACATTGATCCAGCTTGGGTGCCCCATGGGTGACTTGAGACCAGCACTCCTCTTCCTAGCAAGGTCTGGATTGATTTCCAGGGCCCAGGGGACAGGCCTGCAGACCAGATCCCGTGCACGCAGGTCTCGATTGCATTGCCCCAGGGCACAGAAGGGATATTTGTAAATGAGCCTACTGAGGTGTGTGTGTCTTCAGGGGCATATCAGCATGCTTGAAGGGCAACCCTCCTCCCATGGGAGGCCTGTGTGCCCAGCTCAGGCTGCAATCTTAGGCAGGGACCCTCCCGGCCACCATCACAGCCATGGGAGATCCATTGGCTTGAGGTCCTGCCTGCTGGCAGAGGCCTGGGGGAATCTGTCAAATAGGGGAGGGTGGAAGGGAGCGAAGCCTGCTCCAGACTGTGGGTCTCAGATGACCCCACCCCCACACACAGACTTTTCAGCTGAGTGGGGCCATTTCAGCCCCTCCCTGGCAGCTTTACCCAGAAGCAAAGAACAGAACTTTGACCTCTGCTAACAGCATTTGTGGTGCTTAAGGGCAGGCTCACCCAACCCAGCTCCACCCAGATTCATTCCCCCACCTGCCACTACTGAGGTGGAGAATAAGGACACACCTGGAAGTCCCAGGGCCCCACCCACCACCTGAGTCACTAGGGTGCCTCTCCAGAGGAACAAGAGCTGGTTACAGGATCCAAAAATAACACTGCAGCCTGCTCCTCCCAGCAAGTGCCACCTGCCGACAGGGAGGTCATTCTGCACACACTTTAAGTGCATCTACTGATTCATGATACAGGGTGTGGTCGAATCTCACCCACAAACACCGCCTACTGGCTCAGAGACTGAAGAGGGCGTGTCATTATTCAAACGAAAATCTAAAGGTAAGACAAACGGCTGATCCAGATGGGAAGGAATCAGTGAAAGAACTCTGGAACTATTAAGAATAAAATGGAAAGCACACCCCCAAAGAGGAACAACAGCTCTTTAGCAATGGACATGAACCAAATTCAGAATACTAAAATGACAGAAAAAAAATTTCAAACATGGATTGTAAGAAAACTCAATGATAAGCAAGAAAAAATGGATAACCAACACAAAGAAACCACACACACACACACACAAAATCCAGGACTTGGAAGAAAAATTCGCTAAAGAAATTGAAATATTAAGGAAAAATCAAACCAAAGAAATGAAGAATTTATTCAAAGAATTAAAAAACACAGTGGAAAGCCTTGAGAACAAGGTAGATCTAGAAGAAGAAAGAATTTCAGGGATTGAAGATAACACCTTTCAATTAAATAAGTCAGTCACAGAGACAGAGCAGAGAAATAATAGAAAAGAGTGAAGTCTACAAGAAATGTGGGATTATGTGAAGAGGCCTAATGTGAGAATCATAGGCATGCCTGAGGGCGAAGAAGAAAATACACAGGGTTGGATAAACTATTTGAGGGTATAATAGAGGAAAATTTCCCAGGCCTTGCTAAAGGCACAAGAAGGTCAAAGGATTCCTGGGAGATTCATCGCAAACAGGAAGACACCACAACACACAGTCATCAAACTGACCAAAATAACTACCAAAGAGGCCCTCCTATGAGCTGTAAGGCAAAAGAAGCAGGTAACCTACAAAGAGAACCCCATCAGAACAACATCAGATTTCTCCACTGAAACCTTACAAGCGAGAAGAGACTGGGACCCCATTCTCACTCTTCTCAAACAGAATAATGCCCAGCCTAGAATCTTGTACCCCACAAAACTAAGTTTTGTATAGAGGAGAAATAAAGACCTTCTCAGATAAGCAAAGACTGAGGGAATTCATCAAGACAAGACCTGCCCTCCAGGAAGTACTCAAAACAATATTACACATGGATCAGCACAATGAACACTCACGAATGTAAAATCCTCCCAAAGCTAAAGGTCAAAGGCCACTTATCACAATGATTCGAGAGAGAAAACAAAGGAACAAACTTCAACTCAACAGTATGAACAGAAATCTACCTCACTTATCAATTCTTTCAATAAATATGAATGGCTTGAACTGCTCAGTAAAGAGACATAGGCTGGCCAAATGGATAAATACACACAAGCCACATATCTGCTGTCTTCAGGAAACACATCAAACCCACAGGGATGCATTCAGACTCAAGGTGAAGGGATGGAAAACAATATTTCAAGCAAACAGAAGCCAAAAGAAAAGTGATGTGGTGGTTCCGATTTCAGATAACTCAGTCTTCAAATCAACAAAAGTGATAAAAGGCAAATAGGGTCACTATATAATGGTGAAGGGTACAATTCAACAAGAAGACATAACAATTCTAAATATTTATTCACCTAACTCAGGTGCACCCAGATTCATAAAGCAAATCCTACTTGATCTAAACAAAATGATAAACAGCAACACCATAATAGCTGGAGACTTCAACACTCCTCTGACAAAACAGGACACATCCTCCAAACAGAAAATGAACAAAGAAACAATGAACTTAAGCAGAACTCTAGAACAAATGGGCCTGGCTGACATTTACAGAACATTCTACCCAAAACCCACTAAATATACATTTTTTTAATCAGCTCGTGGGACATTCTCTAAAATTGACAATATCCTAGGCCACAAAGCATGTCTCAAAAAATTTTGAAAAATAGAAATTATACCATCTTCTCAGACTACAGTGGAATAAAATTAATCAACTCCAACAGAAACTCTCATCTCTACACAAAGTCATAGAAACTAAACAACCTTCTGCTGAATGATTATTGCATTAAGGAGGAAATCAAGATGGAAATCAAAAGATTCTTGAAACTAAATGATAAAGGAGACACAAGTTATCAAAATCTGGGGTACAGAGCTAAAGTAGTCCTTAAAGGAAAACTTATATCCATAAATGCCTACATCCAAAAGACAGAAAGATCACAAATCAACAATCTAATAAATCATCTCAAAGAACTGGAAAAGGATGAGCAAACCAACCCCAAACCCAGAAAAGAAAAGAAATGACAAAGATCAGAGCAGAACTAAATGAAATTGACAACAAAAAACTATACAGAAGATTAATAAAACAAAAAGTTGGCTCTTTGAAAAAATAAACAAAATTGACACACATCTTGGTAGATTAATGAGAAGCACAAAAGAAAGGACTCTAATAAGGTCCATCAGGAATTAAAAAGGAGATATTACAATTGATGCCATGGAAATGCAAAATATCATCTATGAATACTATAAAAACCTCTATGCATATAAACTGGAAAATGTGGAGGAAATGTACAAATTCTTAGAAACACACATCCTCCCTAGGCTTAAACAGGAAGAAATGGAATTCCTGAACAGACCAATATCAAGTACCAAATTGAAGCAGCAATAAAAAACCTTCCTAAAAAGAAAAACCCATACCAGATGGTTTCACACCCAAATTTTACCAGAGCTACACAGTAGAACTGGTGCCTATCCTGCAGAAATTATTCCACAACATTGAGAAGGAAGGAATCCTCCACAGCACGTTTTATGAAGCCAACATCACCCTGATACCAAAACCAAGAAAGGATTCAACAAAAAAAGAAAACTACAGACCAATAGCCCTTATGAACATAGATGCAAAAGTTCTCAAACAAAATCTTAGCAAACCGAATTCAGTTGCTTATCAAAAAACTAATCCATCATGACCAAGTAGGCTTCATCCCTGAGATGCAGGGATGGTTCAACATACTCAAATCTACAAATGTAATTCACCACATAAATAGAAGCAAAAACAAAGACCATGTGATCCTCTCAATAAACACAAAAAAAAACATTTGCCAAAATTCAACACTCCTTTGTGATAAGAATGCTTAACAAAATAGGCATAAACATAGCCTCTTGCCTAAAACTGATACAAGCCATATATGAAAAACCCACAGCCAACATCATACTGAATGGGGAAAAATTGGAAGCATTCCTGCTTAGAACTGGAACCAGACAAAATTGCCCTTTATCACTGCCTCTATTCAGCATAGTGCTGGAAGTCCTAGCCAGAGCAATCAGACAAGAGAAAGAAATCAAGGGCATCCAACTGGAGGCAGAAAAGGTCAAATTATCACTCTATGCTGATGATATGATCTTATATCTAGAAGACCCCAAAGATTCTGCCATGAGACTACTGAAATTGATAAACAAATTCAGCAAAGTCTCAGGTTACAAAATCAACATACAGAAAACAGTAGCATTCATATAAGCCAACAACGATCAAACTGACAAACAAATCAAAGACTCATTACCTTTCACAATAGCAACAAAGAAATTAAAATACCTAGGAATCTATTTAACTATGGAGGTGAAAGACCTCTGCAGGCAGAACTATGAAACATGGAGGAAGGAAATAGCAGAGGATGTAAACAGGTGGAAAACCACTCCATGCTCATGGATCAATAAGGAATATTGGTCTTTAGTTTTCTTTTGTTGTTGTTGCTGTATCCTTTCCTGGCTTTGGTATCAAGGTGATATTGGCTTTTTAGAATGAGTTGGGGAGGATTCCATCCTTCTCAATGATGTGGAATAATTTCTGCAGTATAGGTACCGGTTCTTCTTTGCAGGTTTGGTAACATTCAGGTGTGAACCCATCTGGTCTGGGGCTTTTTTATTGGAAGATTTTTTATTGCTGCTTCAATTTTGGTGCTTGATATTGGTCTGTTCAGGAATTCTATTTATTCTTCATTGAGCCTAGGAAGGGTTGTGTTTCTAAGAATTTGTCCATTTCCTCCACATTTTCACGTTTTGGGGCATAGGGACTTTCATAGTATTCAAAGATGACGTTTTGTATTGCCATGATATCAGTTATGACTTCTCTTTTTTCATTTCTAATTGAGCTTATTAAAATCTTTTCCTTTCTCCTTCTTGCCAATCTAACAAGCAGTCTGCAATTTTGTTTATCATTTTTAAAAAACAACTTTTTGTTTTATTACTCTTCTCTATAGTTCCTTTGCTCTTGGTTTCATTTAGTTCCGCTCTCATCTTATTTATTTCTTTTCTTCTGCTGTGTTTAGGATTGTTTTTCTCTTCCTCTTCCAGTTCCTTGAGATGATCCATTAGTTTGTCAATTTGTGATCTTTCTATGTTTTGGATGTGGGCATTTAAGGTTATGAGTTTTCTTCTCAGGACTGCTTTTGCTGTATTCCACAGATTTACTGGATCCACACCTCTCACCTCTGATAAAAATCAACTCATGATGGATAACAGACTTAAACTGAAGGCACGAAACCTTAGTAATTCTAGAAGAAAATGTTGGAAAAACTCTTCTAGACATCAGCTTAGGCAAAGAATTTATGAAGAAGACCCCAATAACAATCACAGAATCAACAAAAATAAATAAATGTGACCTGATCAAATTAAAAAGCTTCTGTACAGCCAAGGGCACTATCATTAGAGCAAATAGACAACCTTCAGAATGGGAGAAAATATTTGCATGCTACACATCTGATAAAGGGCTAATAACTAGAATCTATATAGAACTCAGGAAAATCAACAAGAAAAAATCAAACAACCCCATTAAAAAGTGAGCAAAGGACATGAAAAGAAACTTTTCAAAAGAAGACAGACTAATGGCCAAAAAACATATGAAAAATCGTTCAATATCTCTAATCATCAGGGAAATGCCAATCAAAATTGCAATGAGTTATCACTTAACTCCAGTGAGATTGACTTTTATCAAAACAACAAATGTTGGCATGGGCGTGGAAAGACAGGAATGCTCATACACTGCTGGTGGGACTGCAAATTAGTACTACTGAATATAGGTGCAAAAATTCTCAATGAAATCTTAGCAAACCGAATTCAGCTGTATATCAAAAAAACAATTCATCATGACTAGGTGGGTTTCATCTCAGAGATGTAAAGATGGTTCAACATATGCAAATCTATAAGTGTAATTCACCATATAAATGAAAGCAAGAACAAAGACTATTTTCCCAATAGATACAGAAAAGGCATTTGACAATATTCAGCCCCCTTTTATGATAAGCACTCTTAACAAAATAGGCATAGAAGGGATATACCTCCAAATTATTAAAGCCATATACAACAAACTCACAGCCAACATCACACTGAATGTGGAAAAATTGAAAGCATTCCCACTTAGAACTGGAACCAGACAAGGTTGCCCACTATCTCCACTTCTATTCAACATAGTGCTGGAAGTCCTTGTCAGAGTAATTGAAGAAGAGAAGGAAATCAAGGATATCCAAATGGGGGCAGAAGTGGTCAAACTTTCACTCTTTGCTGATGATATGATATTATATCTAGAAAACAGCCAAGATTCAACAAAGAGACTCCTGGAATTGATAAATGATTTCAACAAAGTCTCAGGATACAAAATCAATGCACACAGATAAGTAGCTTTCATATATGCCAATAACAGTCAAGCTGAAAATCAAATTGAAGATGCAATACCTTTCACAATAGCATCAAAGAAAATTAAATATTTAGGAAGATATTTAACTAAGGAGGTGAGGGGCCTATATAGGGAGAACCATGAAACATTGAGAAAAGAAATTGCAGAGGATTTAAACAGATGGAAAACCATACCATGCTCATGGATTGGCAGAATCAATATTGTTAAAATGTCTATACTACCTAAAGTGATCTACAGAATCAATGTAATCCCTATCAAAATACCAACATCATTTTTTGCCCATCTAGAAAAAATAATTCTACACTTCATATTGAATCAGAGAAGACCCTGTATAGCTAAAGCAATCATACGCATAAAGAACAAATTGGGAGGCATCAATCCACCTTCAAGCTATAATATAGGGCTACGGTAACCAAAACATCATTGTACTGGCACAAGAATAGAGATACAGACCTTTAGAAAAGGACTGACAACCCAGATATAAAACCATCCTCAGATGTCATTTGATCTTTGACAAAGCAGATAGAGACATACACTGGGGAAAAGAGTCCCTATTCAATCTTTTAAATTTTTAAATTTTTTAATTTTACTTTTCCCCAATATTATGGATTATCTAGCCTTCCTGATCTTTACTTACTCAATGACAGATACATTTCCACAAATTTCCAGAATGCTCCTGGGAGATTATTGCCACCTAGGTTTAGATCCACAGGACTTGTTCTCTGATAACCTTTCTGTCCCACTGATCACCCTTGTCCTAGGTAACCTCTTTGCTCACCACTCTCCAGCTCACCAAACCCAGTTCTACCTGGACACCTCTTACCTCACCTCCTCACACAGCTGCCTTCTCTTGTCAGTGAGGGCTCAGTTCAAATGTTACTGTCCACCTCTGAGAGGCCTTGCTTCTCACCTAGTCCAATGTTGTCCATCCTCAATTCCAGATGCCTATAATCTTTTATTGTTTTATTTTTCATTGAATTTCTTTCTGAGATGATGTCATATTCTTATTTATGTGTTTGCCTATTTATTGACTATTTCCTCTCTGAGAATTTCAGAATGAATAAAGGCTAGGACTATATCAGTCTTGCTCATTACTGTGTCTGTAGTGCCTGGAACAGTTCCAGGAACATAACATGTGTTATCTTTTTTGGAGCAACACAGAATAAAGCCTAATAGCATAATGCCACTTGTTGCTGAGAATAGCAGGTTAATATCCAAACAATACCACAAAAAGCAATATAGACTGCGGTTCCAAAGAACTTGCATCTTCATGGACATTGAAAGCATTACCATGTATTAAGAAGTCATCACCTGCCAGGCATTAGGCTAAGTGATTTAAATATGTGGAAAGCTGGAAAATTCACTCACATCATAGTCTGTGTATAAAGAAAATGTAGTTTTTTATTTCTCTGTAACTGGTCTTTTTAATAAGTTCCCACCCATCAGAATTTGCAATTGAGTTGTAGAAGATTAGATCTAGACTAATTCTATAATTTTAGTCTGATTTAGTAATTCCACCTCTCTCCTTAGGTAAATAAATATATACGAAGATGATCCCAGCAAATGCTCATCCCAAGCTATTTCCCTTCAAGACGGTACCTGGATGAATGGTAAGAGGTGTACTTTTTCCTAGTGCTATATAAAATATGGCCCTAAAACGTTGTGGCTTAAAATAATACACATTCATTATCTCACAGTGTTTGTGAATAAGCAGTTCAAGAGTTGCATAATGGGTGGCTCTTGCCCAGAGTCTCATAAGGTTTCAGACAAGCTTTTGGTGAGAGTTGCAGTCACTTGAAGGTGTGACTGGGGTTGAAGGATCCATAGCAAAGATAACTTACTCACATGGTTATTGGCTGGAAGCTTCAGTTTCAAGATGGTTGTTGGCAACAGGCATTTTTCACTTGCCACATGGAACTCTCCATAGGGCAAATTGAGTATCCTCACAATGTGTCTGCTGGCTTTACCCAGAGCAAAAGATCCAAGAGGAGGAGAGCAAAAAAGAAGCCATAATGCTTTTAATGATTTAGCCACACTCTGTCACTTCTGCCATAATCTATTGTTTACAAGTAAGTTACTAAGTCTAGCCCACATTCAAAGAAAATATAATTAATCTCTACCTTTGGAAGAGAGGCATGTCAAGGCACTTATGGACATATTTTGAAACCACACGGGGGAATGTTAGCCAGTCTCTAAGATGGCCCCCAATGATTTTCATCACATGTTATGAATGCCTTTGTTTAGTCTCCTCCCACAATGAATAGGGCTGATCTGTATAAATAATATGATTTTGTTGAAATGACAGAGTATGACTTGCAAGTCTGGGTCATAAAAGACATTTTGACTCCTGCCTTGTTCTCTATTGGATCACTTGTTTTGAGGGAAGCTAGCTGCCATGTCATGAAATTACTCAAACAGCCCCATGGAAAAATTCTTGCAGAAAGGAACTGAGGCCTCCTACCAATAGCTGATACCAACTTATAGGCCATGTGAGTGAGCCATCTTGGAAATGGATTCTCCAACCTCAATCAAGTTTTCAGGCAGAGAGATTGAGCTCAACTCCAAATACAAGGACAGGAGGTGGGGGTTATAGCCAACAAGCAGAATGAGGGGTGTTAGTGGATAGAAAATTACTAAGAGGAGACACCGAAGGTAGAGAGAGTCTTGCTAAAGGCAGGCCAGGGATTTAGACATCAAGGTCTTGATCAGATATCAAGGGTGAGGATTCTCACTAAACTGAATTAGCAGGATTCCTGTCAAAGGCAGGCCAAGGTAGAGGCCTGGTCAAAAAGAGGGCTCAGAGGAGCCTAGCTAAAGTTTGGTAAAGGAAGAAATCTTTGTCATTGTACAGATAAGAAACATAGCCATTAGCCATAGAGTTCTTTAATTCTCCCATTCTCATCAGGATATTTCTAAAGTCCCCAAAAGCCCCATAATAGAAGAGGGAAAATGAGAACCCTAGTATCTGACCTCTTTGCTTTCATTCTGACCCATCTCTTTCTATTACCACTTGTTCTAGAAAATATGGGATTTACTTTCCTCTTTCATGTCATATCCTCCTTCTACCATAAGGCAGCAAGCCTTCCTGGTGAGTCATCAGAGTGAAAGGGGCATTCTTGGAAGTAACTATGACTCTTTATGATATCACTTTTTATCTGTGAGTTGTGGGAATAATTTGGAACTAATAATATCTGAAGTCAAAAACCATTACTTTAAAATCCTTCCAAATTATACTGAACACATAAGTATTATCTCTTTAATGCTCACAACAACTATCATATCATGCCTAAGTAATAAAACAATAGCTGGGGAAGTTAAATATCTGTCTGATTTCTGGTTAAAAATTACAATTTATTTCATCCTTAGTACAGTATTTTAAAGAATCATTGAAACAGCTTATGTTGACTGCAGCATATTTTATAAAGGGCATTAGCATCTTCATTTTGTAGAAATATATTTGTAGAAATTTGAAGGTGAAAGTGATAGAAGTATCATCTAATGGAAGGCCAGATGAAATGGGAATGACTTTTCCAATACCTCAGCGGCAGGGAAATTTGTTGAGATATTTATTTGGGGTTCTTTTCCCTCAATGTCATGAGAATTGAAACCAACATAATTTTCTGTCTCTATGTTAAACAATTCTGGAACTAGGCACACTTTCCTGGATTATATAATACTGAAAATGATCAAAAATAATTTAGCTATTTGCTCTAGGAAATACTGCTTTCGGAAGATAATATTGTAAACCAATTAAAAGGGCTTACTTATCACATCTAACAGCTCATTTATAAGACTCATTTAATGGTCCTTACTTTGCTGTGCTGACATATCCTAGTCTTGGAACACCCATCATGAGATTACACAACTCAGGCCCTAAAACACTATGAGTGAATGTCCTCTCCTGACTTTCCCTTCCTGAGGTTCTGTTACAGTGGTGTGCTTTATGACTGCATTGTCTAATCAACTTAGTTTTGCATGATCAACAGATTTTTCTGATGATCTTTGGGGGGATTATCAGTCAAGAGCTATTTTCATACCAGAAAGGAAACAAAGCCTTTGCTTTCTAAAGTTGAGACCCTTGACTCTTGGGGTTATAACTGACCTTCATGTTTATATGGAGAAAAACATAAGATTCCATGAACTGGTAGATGCACACCCACTCCACTCTCCCAACTTTCACATACTTTTCTATAGAAATATAAGCTTTCAGTGGTGAAGGAGGTAGGAAATGGAGTTGAGGGAAATAATTGGAGGAATGTAAGGGGAAAGTGGAAGAGACTGGGAATTAAGCCCCATTCTCATGCAGGATCTGATATTGACAAAAGATGTTGAGCAATAGGACCTAGGCCTTGAGAGTCTGAAGAAAAGACCTTCATTTGTACCCTTGGCCAAGAAGGATCAGAGCCACCCATTCCTGAGTAAGTAGAAGCTAGACAATGAGCTTTTTAAGAGCTGCCATGAAGTAAATATCCTGTCTTAATTTCTGGGATTCACTCCAGGGTTGGGGAATGGCTCTCCCAAGACAAAACAGATTTTATTTCCTATCAACTTGGTAGGGAAGGTTCAGAGAAGATTGAGAAGATGGCCAACTAGATGCAGGTAGTGTGTACATCCTCCACAAAGAGGAGACAGAATAGTAAGTACATGCTCACATTCCAAGCAGATCATCTAGGAGAGAATACTAGGGATAATTTGACCTCCTCTTTCCCAAATGGATGCCCTTTATTTATTTCTCTTGCCTCACTGTTCTGGTTAGGACTTTATGTTGAACATAACTGGTGTTAGTGGACACCCTAGTCTTGTTCCAGATCTTAGGGGGAATGCTTTCAACTTTTCCCAATTCAGGATGATGTTGGCTGAGGGTTTGTCATACATGGCTTTTATATTTTTGATTATGTTCCTTCTATGCCTAGTTTCTTGAGGATTTTTATCATGAAAGTGTGCTGGATTTTATCAAATGGTTTTTACCATTTATTTAGATAACCATATGGTCTTTGTTTTTGCTTCTGTTTATATGGTGAATCATGTTTGTTGATTTGCATATTTTGAACCATCCTTTTATCCCTGGGATGAAAGCTACTTGATCATGGTAAGTTATCTTTTTGATGTGCTGTTGAATTTGGTTTCGTTCTATCTTGTTGAGGATATTTACATCTATATTCATCAGGGATATTGATCTCTGCAGAGGATATTAGGAAAGGTGTAAAGGCCAGGGTAAAGGGACTGTGAGAAAGGGGGATATCTGATGGTACTGCAAACAGGACTTGGGATATGATTGTTATCAGTCAGCTGCACATGGCAGGTTTGGAATGTATGGAAGCGTGACTGATGTTGGGTCCCTGCCCTTTTCTTTATGGCCTTAAGGAACAACAAGAAAATAACAAGATAATTATAGTTAGTGAATCTTGTTGTTGTTTTTTTTGTTTTTGTTTTTGTTTTTTGTTTTTTTGCCTACATTATCCAGCCATTCCAATAGTTAGTGAATCTAATGTGTGCAGTGTGGTGTTTGTAGATATGGGCGACAGATAAATCCAATAATATTACTTAAAAGATGTGCTGTAAATTGTGTTAATTTGGTGAATTTCAGTGTTTACCAAACTGTATATAATGATGTGTTTAAACACACTTTTCTGAAGGTATTTGTTACCAGAGGGTGTGAGGTTAGCAAGTTGCTAGAATAAAAATTCTCTCACTCCATTTCCTTCCACAGAAATTCAACTAGCAACTCTTCACAGATAAGAATAGCTTCGTGAATATCCCAGAACTTGGGTGTGAGACTGAGAGAGCCCCTTGGACTGCAGACTGAGAACAGCCACTATCTGGGCATCAGTTGGCATAACTGGGCATTCCTGGCATCTCTGGGCAACTCTGGGAATTGCTGGGCATTGCTTGCCATCACAGGGCATTGATGGGCATTGCTTGGCATTACAGGGCATTGCTGGGAATCACTTGGCATCACTGGGAATAGCTGGGCATGGCTTGGCATTGCTGGGCTTCAGTTGGCATCCCTGGGCATCGATGGGCAATGTTTGGCATCATTGGGCATTGATGGACATCACTTGGCATATCTGGGCATCATTTGGCATTGCTGGGCATTGATGGACATTGCTTGGCATCACTAGGTATTGTGATGGGCATTGCTTGGCATCACTGGGCATCTCTTGGCATCGCTGGGCATCTCTGGGCATTGCTTGGAATCACTTTGTATCTCTTTCCATTGCTTGGCATTACTGGACATCACTGGGCATCTGGGCATCGTTTGGCATCACTGGGCATCAATGGGCAGGCCTTGGCATCACTGGGCATCATTTGGTGTTGCTCCATGAATTAATATAAATATATTGGAGACAGAAATGTCTCAGGAGTTTTGCAGAGCTTTGCCCTCAAGGAATATGTGAACATGTTGGTTTGCATATCAAATGCTGTTACCCCTTGGGAGGGTGTCTCTGAAAGACAGTAGTGGCTGTATCCCACAAGGCGCCACGTTTCTCAGACCTAAAGGTTTGGATTTGTTTTGTAAAGCAAAGTGAATCTGTTAAAAACTACAGGATGAGAGCTGATGAAAGAGTGCCCATCTGGAACAGACAGCTGTCTGAACAGCCCGCCTATGGCTAAAAGCGAGGGCCAGTTCCTGCTTAATACTCCAGACTACCTGTCTCCATTCACGATAACCTGATAAAGAAAATATGGAGCCAATATATCTCTGTTTAACCCCTCTGTTAAGTGATAAGTTTACCTTAGAACTTAGAAGTTAATCTTTGAAAGATTTTATAACCATTTGTTCACATAGATAAAATTAGTTAAGGGATCTGTAGAAGCCTTTTAAAAATCTGCTAACCTAAGAGGAACTACCTGTTGTTATGTAAATCTGTTACCCTGGGCAACTAATCACTGTTCCCTATAAGTGACCATGTAAGACTTCATTTGGGGCCTTTTTTTGAGATAAACAGAGAATCTAAGGTCCCCTGAGCTCCTGCTTTGCCTATAATCTTTATAAATTTATAAAACTATACCTTTGTCTCTGTGTATTCTTTTATTTCCATATTTTCCATTTTTTTCTATTATTTTCTTATCCCTTGCAACTCTACCAAAGAGACCCGGTTTTTTGCGGGAGCATCAGCCTCGCTCCCTGCAACTTGGCATCACTGGGCATTGCTGGGCATTGCTGGACATCGATGAGCATGCCTTGGCATCGCTGGGCATCACTTGGCATCACTGGGCATCTCAGGGCATTGATGGGCATTGCTTGGCATCACTGGGCATTGATGGGCATCACTTGGCATCTCTGTGCATTGCTGGGCACCACTGGGCATCAATTGGCATTTCTGGGCATCGATGGGAATCACTTGGCATCACTGGGCATTGATGGGCATCACTGGGCATCACCGAACATCACTGGGCATCAAATGGCATCACTTGGCATATCTAGGCATCGCTTGACATCACTGGACATCACAGGGTATCTCTGGGCATTGCTTAGCATCACTGGGCATCACTGGGCATTGAGGAGCATCACTGGGCATCAATGGGCATCACCAGGCATGACTTTGCATGACTGGGCACTGTTGGCATCATTTGGCATCTGTGGGCATTGTGGGGCATCGCTTTGCATCACTGGGCATTGCTTGGCACCAGTGGGCAATTATGGGCATCTTTTGGCATCACTAAGCATCTATGGGCATCGTGTGGCGTATCTAGGTATCACTAGGCATAACTGATCATCACTTGGCATCGATGGAAATCACTGAGCTCAATTGGCATCACTGGGTATCGATGGGCATTGCTTGGAATCGCTTGGCATCACCGGGCATTGATGGGCATTACTTTGCATATCTGGGCATCACTTGGCATCACTGAGCATCGATGGGCAATGCTTGGTATTTCTGGGCATTGGCTGGCATCACTGGGAATCGATGGGCATCACTTGCCATCACTGGGCATTGCTTGGCATTTCTGGGCAACTCTGGGCATTCCTGGGCATAGCTTCACATTGCTGGGCATCTCTGGGCATCATTTGGCATCACTGAGCATTGATGGGCATGCTTGGCATCACTGGGCATTGCTTGGCATGACTGGACATTGAAGGTCATCGCTTGGCATAGACGGGCATTGCTTAGCATCACTAGGCATCAATGGGCATTGCTTGGCATATCTAGACATCACTTGAAATCACTGGGCATCACTTCCATAGTTTGGCATCACTGGGCATCAACTGGCATCACGGGATATCTTTTGGCATTGCTGGGCACCGATGGGCATCACTTGGCCTCTCTGGGCATTGCTTGGAAGCCCTGGACATCAACGGGCATTGCTTGACATCACTGGGCTTTACTGGGCATTGCTTGGCCTCACTGGGCATAGCTGGGCATCACTGGGCATCTCTGGGCATCGCTGGGCATCATTTGGCATCACTGAGCACTGATGGGCATCACTTAGCATCAATGGGTATTGATGAGCATCACTTGGCATCACTGGGGATCACCAGCTACAATAGGGCATCACTGGGCATTGCTGGGTATCGATTGGCATTGCTGGGCTTTGTGTGGCATCACTGGGCATCGCTTGGCATGACTGGGCATCTCTGGGCAATGCTTGGGATCACTTGGCATTTCTCAGCATTGCTGGGCATCACTGGGCATCACTTGGTGTCACTGGGCACCTCTGGGCATCGCTTGGCTTCACTTTGCATCTCTGGGCATAGCTTGGCATCACTGAGGATTGTGGGTATCCTGGGATTTGAAGGGCATCGTGTGGCATCACCAGGCTTCAATGGGCATTATTGGGAATCGATAGGCATTGCCAGGTATCACTGGGCATCTATGGGCATTGCTTGGCATCTCTGGGAACCACTTGGCATCGCTGGGCATCACTGGCTATCTCTGGGCATTGCTTGGGATCGCTAGGCATGAATGAGCATAAATGGGCATCTCTTGGCATCACTGGGCATTGATGGGCATCAATGGGCATCTCTGAGCATCGCTTGGAATCACTGGGCATCTTGGGACATCATTTGGCATCTCTGGACATCACTGGGCATTGTTTGGCATCACTGAGCATCGATGGGAATCGCATGGAATATCTGGGCATTGCTAGGCGTCACTGATCATTGCTCAGCATTGATGGGCATCACTGGCCATCACTGGGCACCAAATGGCATCACTTGGCATCATTGGGCTTTGCTTGGCATCGCTAGGCATGAATTAGCATAAATGGGCATCGCTAGGCATGCGTTAGCATAAATGGGCATCGCTTGGCATCACTGAACATCGACGAGCATTGCATGGCATCACTAGGCTTGGTGGACATCCCTGGGCACCACTTGGCATCACTGGGCATCTCTGGGCGTCGCTTCACAATGCTGGGCATCGCTTGGTGTCACTGGGCATCAATGGGCATTGCTTGGCATCACTGGGCATTGCTTAGCATCACTTGGCAACACTGGGCATAGCTGGTAATCTCTTGGCATAACTGGGCATCTCTGGGCATCACTTGGCATCATATGAAACACATTTCACATAAAAAATTACCTACATCATATGAAATGCTGTTCTTAGATATTGCTTGACAAGGAAGACAACACAGCGTTTCTGTTCACAGAGTTATGCAAACATATAAACAACCAAATGTCTAGCTACTTTCTGTAAGTAAATGTAAATGTTTACATATGAAACACTTTTAAGCTAAAAATTACCCTCTTGGTATGATATCCCTTTTTTGCGTTTGTAGAAGCTTGTAACGCATATACAAGAAGGAGATTCCACAAATGCAAAACTCTAGTCCTAACCTGAGCACTAATGCTAAACTTCTCCCTAGGCCTAAAACTAGCCTTAGGACCAACACTAACGCCAACCCTAGCCCTAACCCTAACCGCAACAGTGGCACTAACACTAACCCTAACCCTAGCCTTAACCTTAACCTAGCCCTAACCGTAACCCTAACCCTAACACTAGGCCTAACCTTAACCCTAAACCTAGCCCTAACTCTAATCCAAATCTAACACTAACCCTAGCCCTAACCCTAACTGTAACCCTAAACCTAACCCTAACACTAGCCCTAACACTAACCCTAGCCCTAACCCTAACCCTAACCCTAACCCTAAACCTAAAGCTACCCCTAACCCTAACCCTAGCACTAACCCTAACACTAGCCCTAACCCCAACCCTAACCCTAACCCTAACCCTATCCCATACCCTAGGCCTAACCCTAGCCCTAGCTCTACCCACAGCAGTAGCTGGAACCATAGCCATAGCTCTAACCCTGGCCCTAGCACTAGTGCTACCACTAACCTGAACACTAAACCTATGAGAATATCTCTAAGTAATATCTTCTTACACATTAAAATATCTGATATGTAAAAGAGCACACTGCTTCAGTTCACAGAGTTATGGAATCCTGTAAACGACCAAACGTCTAGCTTATTTTCCAGGGTGAATACAAGAGTTTTCATATGAAACACTTTTACAGCTAAAAATTACCTTTTTGGTACCAAATGCCTTTCTTGTATTTGTAGAAGCTTCTAAAGCATATACGAGAATGAGCTTCTGCAAATGTAAAACCCTAGACTCAGTCCAAAACCAGGCAATAATGCTAACCCTAGCCCTAAACCTAACCCTAGCCTTAACCCCAACCGTAAAGCTAGACCTAACTCTAACCCTAGCCCGAACCCTAACCCTAACCCTAGCCCTCACCCTAACCTTAACCCTAACCCTAACCCTTCACCTTAATCACAACCTTAACCTTAAAACTAGCCCTAACCCCAAACTTAACCCTGACCTTAACCGTAACACTAGCGCTAACACTAATGATAACTCTAACCCTAGCCCTAACACTACCCTAGACTTAACCCTAACGCTAACCCTAAGCCTAGCCCTAAGCTAACCCAATGCTTAGCCCTTCCCCAATCTTAACACTGAGCCTAACTCTAACCCTAACCCTAGCCCTAACCCTAACCCTGGCCCTGGCCCTAACCCACAAGCTAGCCCTAAACCTAACCATAGCCCTAATGTGAATCCTAACCCTAGTCCTAACCCTAAACTTTACCCAAGCCCTAACCCTACCTCTGGCTCTAACCCTAGCTGTAGCTGTAAACATAGCCCTAGCTCTAGCTGTAACCCTAGCACGAGCACTCCCACTAACCTTAACACTAAAACTAAGAGAAATATCTTTAAGTAATGTCTTCTTATACATTGAAAATTTGATAAGAAAAAGAACACAATGCTTCAGTTCACAGAATTATTGAATCCTGTAAACAACCAAACGTCTAGCTTGTTTCTCTCAGTGAATATAAGTGTTCTCATATGAAATTCATTTCCAGCTAAAAATTTCCCTCGTGGTAGGAAATGCCTCTTTTCCTCATAGAAGCTTCTAAGGCATATATGAGAATGAGCTTCTTAAATGTAAAACAATGACCTAGTCCTAAACTTACCACTAATGCTAACCCTAGCCCCAGGCCTAAATGTAGCCTTAGTCCTAACATTAATCCTAACCCTAGCTATAACCGTAACCCAAACCCCAAACCAAACACTAGCCTTAACCCAAACCCTAACCATAGCCCTAGGCCTAACCCTAACCATAACCCTAACACTGGCCCTTACACTAGCCCAAATGCTAAACCCAGCCCTTACCCTAACCCTAAACCTAAAGGTAGCCCTAACTCTAACCCTAACCCTAACCCTAACTATAACAATAACCCTAGCCCTAACTCTAAACCTAACCCTAGCCCTAAGCCTAAACCTAGCCATACCCCTAACCCTAATCCTAAACCTAGCCCTAAATCTAACCCTGACCCTAACCCTAACACTAGCATTAATGCCTGCCATAACTGTAACCCTAGCCCTAAAGCAAACCCTAACATTAGTCATAAGCCTAACCTGACCCTAACCCTGAGCCTAATAAGAGACCTTACCCTAACCCCAACCATACCATTAGCCCTAAACCTATCCCTACCCTAAACCTCACCCTAAAATTAGACCTAACTCTAAACCTAGCCCAAACCCTAAACCAAACCCAACCCTAACCATAACCATAACCATAACCCTAGGCCTAGGCCTAAACTTAGTCTTAGGCCTAACACTAATAAAATCCCTAGCCTTAAACCCTAACCCTAACCCTAAATTTACCACTAGCCTTAAACTTACCCCTAAATCTGACCCCAACCCTAACATTAGAGATAATGATAACCCTAATCAGAACACTAGAACTAACCCTAACCAAGTCCTAACCCTAACGGTAACCCTAACCCGAGCAGTAACCCTAATCCTAACCCTGAACCTAACCCTAACCATAACGCTAACCCTAACCATATGCTTAGCCCTAACCCTAACCTTAACAAAAACGCTATCCCTAGCCCTAGGCCTGAAGCAAGTCTTATCCCTAACACTAATCTTAATTAGTGTTAAAAGATCCTAAATCTTGCCTTAACCCCAACCCTAACCCTAAATCTAGGCCTAACTCTAAACCTCAACCTATCCCTAACCCTAACCTAGACCTAACCATAATGCTAACACAAACCTTAGCGCTAACCCTAACCCTAACCCTAACCCTAACACTTAGCCCTAACAATAATCCTAACACTAGCCCTACCCTAACCCTAACCCTAACCAAAATAAAAGCCTTAACACTAGCCCTATCCCTAAACCTAGCCCTAAGCCTAACCTAGACCTAAGGCTAATGCTAACCCTAACGCTATCCCTAGCCCTAACCCTAACACTAACCCTAACCCTAACCCTCGCCCGAACTCTAACCTTAGCCCTAGCACTAACACTAAAGCCAGCACTCATCCTAACCCTAGCCCTAATTCTAATGCTAGCCCTAATCCTAATGCTAAGCCTAGCCCTAGGCCTAAACCTAGCCTTACCCCTAACACTAATCGTAACCATAGCCCTGACACTAAGCCAGACCATAACCCTAACACTAACATTAACCCTAACCCTAGACTTAACCCCGACCTCGCACTAAACCTAACCCTAACCCTAGCCCTGACGCTAATCCTAACCTTGAACAAAACCCTAGGCCAAAACCTAGCCTTAGCCCTGATGCTAATTGTAAACTTAGCCCTAACCCTAACCGGAACTGAACCCTAACCCTAACACTATCCCTAACACTAACCCTAACTCTAACGCTAAACCTGGCCATAATCCTAACCCTAGCCCAAACCTAATTCTAACCCTAGCCCTAAACCTAACACTAACCCTAACCCTACCCCAAACCTAGCCCTAACCCTTACACTATCCCTGACCCTAGCCCTGCATCTAACCCTAGCTGTAGCTGTAACCATAGCCTTAGCTCTAACTCTAGCTCTAGCACTAGCACTACCACCAACATTAACACTGAACCTAAGAGAAATATCTCTACCTTTTTTTACATTGAGATTTCTGACACGAAAAAGAACACACTGCTTCAGTTCACAGAGTTATGGAATACTGTAAACAACCAACTGTCTACCTTATTTCACTGGGTTAATAAAAGTGTTTTCATATGAAACTCCTTTCAAATTGAAAATTACCCTCTTGGTATGAAATGACTTTCTAGTGTTCATAGAAGCTCCTAAGGTGTATATGAGAATGAGCGTCTACAAATGTTAAACCCTACATCTAGTCCCAAAACTAGCAATAATGCTAACCCTAGCCCTAGACCTAAATCTAGACTTACCCTTACTCTAATCCTAACCCTACACCTGACCATAACACAAACATTAGTACTAACCCCTACCCTAAACCTAACCCTGGCCCTAACCCTAACCTAGCCCTGACCCTAACCATAAACCTAACCTAACACTCCACCTTTCCCTAACCACAATCCTAACCCTAGTCCTAACCCTAAGCCTAACCCTAGGCATAAACATGCCCTTAGGCCTAACACTAATCCTGACTTTAAGACTTACCCTAACCCCAACCCTAGCCCTAAACCTAAATTTAGCTCTAGGCCTAAACCTAGTCTTAGGCTTAACAGTAATCCTAATTGTAACCATAATCCTAACACTAGTCCTAACCCTAACACTAACCCTAGCCCTATCCAAACCTAGACCTAACCATACAGCTAGCCATAACCGAAACCCTAACACTAACCCTAACCCTAGCCTTAATCCTAACCCTAACTCTAGCCATAACCCTAAACCTAGCCCTAACCATAACCCTATCCCTTAACCTCAGCATAAAGCTAGCCCTAACTCAAACACTGGCTGTAACCCTAAGCCTAGCCCTAAACCTAAATCTAAAAATAGTCATAACCCTAGCCCAAACCCAAACCTAGACCTAACCTTAATATTAACCCTAACACTGTCCCTATCCCTAACCCTAACCCTGGCCAGTGCCCTAAACATAGCAGTAACTCAAACCCTAAAGCTAGCCCTAACCTTAACTGTACCCCTAACCCTAACACTACCCCTAACCTTAACACTACCCCTAACCTTAACCCTACCCCAGCCCTAAACTTAAAGCTAGCCCTAACCCTAATCCTTAACCTAGGCCTAACTCTAGCCTTGGCTCTAACCATAGCTGTAGCTGTAAACGTAGCCCTAGCTCCAACCCTAGCCCTAGCACTAGCACTACCACTAACATTAAAACTAAAACTAAGAGAAACATCTATAAGTAATACCATCTTTTACATTGAAATATTTGATAAGAAAAAGAACACACTTCTTCAGTTCACACAGTTATGCAATCCTGTAAACAACCAATCATCTAGCTTATTTCTCTGAGTGAATATCAGTGTTTTCACCTGAAAAATTTTTTCCAGCTGAAAATTACCCTCTTGGTATGAAATGCCTTTCTTGTGTTCATAGAAGATTGCAAGGCATACATGAGAATGAGATTGTACAAATGTAAAACCCTAGACCTAGTCATAAACCTAGCACTATAGGCTAATACTAGCCCTAGGCCTAAACCTAGCCTTAGCCCTAACACTAATCCTAACCCTATCCCTAACACTGACCCTAACCCTAACCCTAACCCTAACCTAGCCCTAAGCCTAATCCGAACCTTAAGCCTAGTCCTAACCCTAACTCTAGACCTATCCCTAACCCTCACCCTACCATATCACTAGCCCTAAACCTTACACTAACCCTAACCCTAGCCCTAACCCTAACCCTAACCCTCACCATACTATAACAGTTAAGCTATCCCTAACCAAAAACCTAACCCTAACCCTAGCCCTAACTCTAACCCTGACCCTAACCCTAGCACTAGGACTACCCTTAACCCTAACCCTAGCCCTAACCCTAAGCTAGCCCTAGCCCTACCCAAACCCTAGCTATAACTCTCACCTTAACCCTACCCCTAACACTAAAGCTAACCCTAGCCTTAACCTTAACCCTGACCCTAGCCCTAGTCCTAAACCAAGCTTTAGAACACTAATTGTAACCCTGGTCCTAAGCCTAGTCATAACACTAACACTAGCCCTAACCCTAACCCTAAACCTAGCCCTAACCCTAACCTAGATCTAACCCTAACACTAACCCTAAGCCTAGCCCTAACACTAACCTAGCCCTAATAATAGCCCCAACTTTCACCCTAGACCTAACCCTAACACAAAAGCTAATACAAACATTAACCCAGCCCCTAAACCTAAACCTAGCCTTAACCTTAACCCTAACCATAGCTAAAGGCCTGAAACTAGCCTTAGCCCTAACTCTAATCCTAACCCTAGCCCTAACCTTAACCCTAAAGCTAGCCCTAACCCTAACCCTGAACCTAGCCCTAACCTTAACCCTAACCCTAGATGTAATCCTGACACTTATCCTAGACCTATCCCTAGCCCTAGCTCTAACCCTAGCTGTAGTAGTAACCATAGCCCTAGCTTTAACCCTGGCCCTAGCACTGGCACTAACACTAACCTTAACTCGAAACCTAAGAGAAATATCTATAAGTAATGTCTTCTTATACATTGAAATGTTTGATAAGAAAAATAACAGACTGCTTGAGTTCACAGAGTTATGGAATCCAATAAACAACCAAACGTCTAGCTTATTTCTCTGAGTGAATGTAAGAATTTTCATATAAAACTCCTCACCATCAAAAAATACCCTCTTGGTACACAACGTATTTTTGTGTTCATAGAAACTTGTAAGCCATATATGATAATGAACTTCTACAAATAATAAACCCTATAAGTAGTCCTAAACCTAGCACTAATGCTCACCCTAGCCCTAGACCTAAATCTAGACTTAGCCCTAACCCTAACCCTAACCCTAAGCCAAAAGCTAACACAAATCTTTAACCTAGCCTTACCCTAACACTAGCCCTAACCCTAACCCTAAGCCAAAAGCTAACACAAATCTTTAACCTAGCCTTACCCTAACACTAGCCCTAACCCTAAACCATAGACCTAGGACTAAACCTAGTCTTAGCCATAACATTAATCCTAACTGTAGCCCTAACCCTAACCCTAACCTTAGCCCTAAACCTAATCCTAACCCTAGCACTATTATTTTTTTTTATTTCAGCATATTATGGGGGTACAGATGTTTAGGTTATGTATGTTGCCCTTACCCCCCTTCCCCCCCCCAGTTTGAGTTTCAAGCATGTCCATCTCTCGGATCCTAACACTATTCATAACCCTTAAGCTAAGCCTAATCCCAGCCCTAAATCTAACCCTAGCTGTAGCTGTAATCATAGCCCTAGCTCTAACCCTGGCCCTAGCACTAGCACTACCACTAACCTTAACACTAAACCTAAGAGAAATATCTGTAAGTAATATCTTCTTCCACATTGAAATATTTGATAAGAAAAAGAACACACTGCTTCAGTTTACAGAGTCATGGTATCCTGTGAACAACCAATTGTCTATCTTATTTCTCTGAGTGAATATAAGAGTTTTCATATGAAGCTCCTTTCCAGGTAAAAATTACCATCTTGGTACGAAAAGCTTTTCTTGTCTTCCTAGAAGCTCCTAAGATGTATATGAAAATGAGATTCTACAAATGTAAAACCCTAGACCCAACCATAAACCTATCAGTAATGCTAACCCTAGTCCTAGACCTAAACCTACCCTTAACCCTAACCCTAATCCTAACCCTAAGTGAAACACTGTGACCTTAACTCCAACACAGCACTAATCAAGAACCAAAGCCTGACCATAGCCCTAACCCTAACCTAGATATAATCATAACCATAACCCTAAGCCTTGCCCTAACCCTAAACCTAGCCCTAACGCTAACCCTAACCCTAGCTCTAGCACTTACCCTAACCCCAACCCTAACACTAGCCCTAACCCTAAATCTAGCCCTAACCCTAATCTTAACTCTAACCCTAGCCCTAGGCCTAAATCTAGGCATAGGCCTAACACTAATCCTAATTATAGCATGACCCCTATTCAAAACCCTAACCCTAACACTAGACCTAAAGCTAACCCTAACCCTAGCCCTAACACAAGTCTATACCTAACCCTAACCCTAACCATAACCCAGCGCAAGGCCTAAGTGTAGCCCTAGCCCTAACAATAATTCTAACCCTAGCCCTAACCCTAACAATAACCCTAACACTAACCCTATGATTAACGCTAGCCCGGGCTCTAACCATAGCTGTAGCAGTAACCATAGCCCTAGCTCTAACCCTAGCACCAGCAATACCACTACCACCAACCTTAACACTAAATCTAAGAGAAATATCTAAAAGTAATATCTTCTTACACATTGAAATGTTTGATAAGAAAAAGAACACACTGCTTCAGGTCAAACAGTTATGGAATCCCATAAAGAACTAATCGTCTTGCTTATTTCTCTGAGTGAATATAAGAGTTTTCATATGAAACACCTTTCCAGCTAAAAATTACCCTGTTGGTACGAAATGAACTTCTTGTGTTCAGAGAAGCTTCTAAGGCACATACGAGAATGAGCTTCTACAAATGTAAAACGCTAGACATAGTTCTAAACCAAGCATTAATGCTAATCCTACCCCTAGGCCAAACCTAGCCTTAGACATAATGCTAATCCTAAACCTAACCCTAACCCTGCCACTAACCATAACACTAGCACTAACACTGACACTAAATCCTAACCGTAGCCCTAACCCTAACCCTAGCCCTAATCCTAACCCTAACTATAACCATAACACTACCCAAACCCTATCCCCAACCTTGACCCTGGCCCTAACTCCAAACCTAGATCTACACTAAACCTTAACCCTAAGCCTAGGTCTAACACTAACCCTAGCACAAGGCCTAAACCTAGCCTTAGCCCTAACACTAATTCTAACCCTAGCCCTAGCCCTAACTTTAATCCTAACCCTAACCCTAGCTCTAAGCCTAAACCTAGCATTAGGCCTAACTCTAATCCTAACCCTGACACTAACTGTAACTCTAACCTGAAACCAAACCCTATCACTAATGCTAACATTAGCCGTAACCCTATTTCTAACATTAGCCCTAATACTAAAGCTAGCCCTAACCTTAACACCAGCACTAACCCTAACCCTAACCCTAACACTAACTCTAATGTTAGACCTAATCCTGACCCAAACCCTAAACCTAACACTAGGCCTAACCCTAACCCTAGTCTGAACCCTCATCCTAGCCCTAAACCTAACCATAGCCCTAACTTTAAACATAACCCTAAACGTAACTCTAGCCTTAGGACTAAACCTAGGCCGAGCCCTAATGCTAATTGTAAACTTAGTGCTAAACCTACCCATAACCCTAAGCATAGCACTAACCTTAACCCTAGCCCTACCCTAACCCTACCCTAACTGTAAAACTAGACCTAACCCTAACCCTAACCCAAACACTGGCCATAACCCTAACGCTAACTTAGTCCTAACCCTAAACCTACCCCTAACCCTAACAATAGCCCTAAACCTCACCCTAACCTTAACCCTAAACCTAGACCTAACCATAACCCTAGCCCTAAACATAGGCCTAACCCTAACCATCATTCCAATAGCCCTAACCTACCCCTAACCCTACCTCAACCCATAACTCAAACCCTAACCATAATCCTAAGCCTAACCCTAACCCTAGCTCTAACCCTGTCCCTAGCCTTAACCCAAACCCTAACCCTAACCCTAACAATAGTACCCTAACCCTAACCCTAAACCTAACACTAACCCTTTTACCTAACCATAACCCTAACCCAAAGCCTAAACAAAGCTACCATAAGCCTGAAGCTAACCCTAACTCTAACTCTAAACCTCTCCCTAACCCTAACCCTAACCCTAGCTCTATCATCAAACTTAATCCTAGACCTAGCCCTAGCCCTAATGCTAGCCCTAACCCTAGGCCTATCCCTATCACTAACCCTAACCCTGTCTCTAGCCCTAACCTTAACCATAACCCTAGTCTTAGCCCTAGCCCTAACGCTATCTCTAGCCGTAACCCTCACCCTATCTCTAGCCCTAACCCTAACTGTAACCCTAACACTAGCCCTAACCCAACCACAGCCCTAACCCTAAACTTAGCTATAAACATAAACCTAACTCTAGCCTTTTCCCTAACACTACTTCTAAGCCTAGTCGTAGCCCTAACCATAGACACAGACCGAGTCCTAATTCTAGCCCTAACTCTAACCCTAGCCATAGCCCTGGTCTCAACCCTAGTCCTAATCCAAGCCCTAGCCCTAGCCCTAACCCTAGGCATAGCCGTAGCCCTAGCCCTAACACTAACCCTAACCCTGACCCAAACCACTAACCCAAACCGTAACCCTAACCCTTGTCGTGATGCCAGACACTGCCCTGTGGTTTCCTCCCATCCCAAGCTGCAGTACTGACAAACAGCTTGATAGCATCCTAGCCCTTTCGCCTCAGAGCCACACCCAAGTCCTGGGCCCACACCAGTCTGTGTGGTGGCATCCCTATGTCCTGTGTGACTTTCCGCACACTGCACATTTCCTTCACCAGGCACGGTGCAGATGATGGCAGAAAACTGTCCCCTTGTTCCCGGACCACCAGCCCACTGACTTCATCTCCACCACACAACCAGGACTCAGGCCCAGACCTCATGATGGGAACACTACTCGCCAGGGCTCCCAAGAGACAGACTGGTGCATGCACACAGCAAGCCTTGGGCCAATCAGCAAACAGGACACATAACAAGAAACCATGAAACACACCTATGACATGCACCCAAAAGCAATCCACCCACCAACCACCCAACCCATCCCAACCCCCGTCCGACCAAGGAACAGGAAATCAAGCTCTGGGGCTCATGGGTGCTGCCACATGCAGGCCTGACAGGAATTGGGGCAGAACATGCCTCCCCAAACATGAGTCTGCACATCTTCAGGACCTAAATGTGAATGGCCACACACATATAAACAACCGAACTTATAGCTGCTTTCTATTAGTGAATGTCACTGGTTTCATATGAAATTCCTTCTTGCTAAAAATTACCATCTTAGTGTAAAATGCCTCTTGTGTCCAGAGCAGCTTGTAAGACTGCATATGCTCCTGTATATGCTTCTACAAATGTAAAACCCTAGACCTAGTCCTAACCCTAACATTACCGCTAACCCTAGCCCTAATGCTAATGCTAACCATAGCCATAACCCTAACCATAACCTTAGCCATAACCCTAACCCTAATCCTATCCCTAGTCCTAGCCCTAACCATAAGCCTACTCATAGCCCTAACCCTAACCCCAACCCTGGCCCTAAACCTGAACCTAACTATAGCCCTAACCCTAGTGCAGCTCCAACCCTATCCCTAGGTCTAAACCTAGACCTACCTCTAACCCTAGCCCTAGCAATAGTACTACCACTTACCTTAACACTAAACCAAGAGTAGTATCTATAAGTAACACCTTCTTATACCTTGAAATGTTTGAAAAGAAAAAGAACACACCGTTCCAGTTCAGAGACATATGCAAACCTGTAAACAATGTCTAGTTTATTTCTTTCAGTGAATATAAGTGTTTTCATATGCAACGTATTTCCAGCTGATATTACCTGCCTAGTGTGAATTGCTTTCTTAGACATGTTTGATGAGAAAAGACACAAAATACTACTATTCACAGAGGTAACCAAACATATAAACAACCGAGTGTCTAGCGGCTTTCTCTAAGTGCAAATAAGAGTTTTCATATTTCACTCCTTTCTGGATAAACATTACCCTCTTTGTACGAAATGATTTCTTTCCAAGCTATGTTTGATAAGAAATTCTACACGCTGCTTTGGCTCAGAGAGTAAAGCAAACATTTAAATAACGGAATTGCCACCACCTTTCTGTAAGTGAATGTGTTTTCATATTTAACTCCCTTCCGGTGAAAAATTACCCTCTTTGGATGGAAGGATTTTTCCTTTTTTAGGTGTGTTTGACAAGAAGATGCACACGCAGCTTCCAATCAGAGAGTTAAGCAAATGTATTAACAACAGAATATCCAGGTGCTTTCTCTAAGTGAATGTAAGTGTTTCATATGTAACTCTTTTCTGACTAAAAATTTCCCTCTTCCTATGAAATAAATTCTTTCTTAGGTGTGTTTGACAAGAAACTGTACACATTGGTTAGGTTCTCAGACTTACACAAACATAGAAAAACTGAGTGTCTAGCTGCTTTCACTAAGTGTATGCAAGTGTTTTCATATGTAACTCCTTTCAGGCTAATGATTACCCTCGTCCTATGAAATGACTTTTTCTTTCTTTCATGTGATGCATATGAAAAAGCTTACATTCACTTAGAGAAAGCAGCTAGAAACTCGGTTGTTTCCACATTTGTGTAACTCTGAAAACCTAAGCAGTGTGTAGAGTTTCTTGTCTAACACCCCTAAGGAACAGAAAGTCATTTTGTACAGAGTAATTTTTAGAAGCAAAGTATTGACGTATGAAAACTGTTACATGAACTTAGAGAAAGAAGCCACTTGGTTGTTTCTATGTTTCCTTAACTCTGAGAACTGAAGTAGAGTGTAGAGTTTCTAGAGAAACACATCTAAGAAAGAAGTCATTTTGTATGAAGAAGGTAATTTTTAGCTGGAAGGGAGATACAAATGAAAACCCTTATATTCACTTACAGAAAGGAGCTAGACACTCAGTTGTTTCTATGTTTGTGTAACTCTGAGAACTGAAGTAGTGTGTAGAGTTTCTTGTCAAACACACCTAAGAAACAGACAGTCATTTCATATGAAGAGGGTAATTTTTAGCTGGAAAGGAGATACATACGAAAATGCTTACATTCACTTAGGGACAGCAGCTACACACTCGGTTGTTTCTATATTGCTTAACTCAGAACCAAAGCAGTGTGTAGAGTTTCTTGTAAAACACACTCGGTTGTTTGTAGGTTTGTGTAACTCCGAGAACTGAATTAGTATGTAGAGTTTCTTGTCAAACACACCTAAGAGAGAAGAAGTCACTTCTTACGAAGAGGATAATTTTTAGCCAGAATGGAGAAACATATGATAATCTTTATATTGACTCAGAGAAAGCAGCTGGATACTCGGTTGTTTATATATTTGGTTATCTCTGTGAATAGTAGGAGTCTCTTCTTTTTCTTATCAAACATGTCTAAGAAAGCATTTCATACTAGTCAGGTAATATTTGCTGGAAATTCGTTGCATATGAAAACACTTATATTCACTGAAAGAAATAAGCTAGACATTGTTTACAGGTTTGCATATGTCTCTGAACTGGAGCAGTGTGTTCTTTTCTTTTCAAACATTTCAAGGTATAGGAAGGTGTTACTTATAGATACTACTCTTAGCTTTACTGTTAAGGTTAGTGGTAGTGGTACTGCTATGGCAAGGGTTAAAAGTAGGTCTAGGTTTAGAGCTAGGCATAGGGTTGGGGCTAGGCTAGGGGAAGCACTGTCATTAGGTTTAGGCTTAGGGCTAGGGTTAGGATTATGGTTAGAATGAGGGCTACTGTTTGGTTTAGAATTAGGGTTAGGGTTAGGGTGAGTGCTATGGTTAGGCTTATGGTTAGGGCTATGGCTAGGGTTAGAGTTACACCTAGGGTTAGGGTTAGGGTTAGTGGTAGTGCTCGGGTTAGGATTAGGTCTAAGGTTTTACATTTGTAGAAGCATATTCTTGTATATGACTTACGAACTTCTCTGGACACAAGAGAGCCATTTCGTATGAAGAGGGTATTTTTAAGCAACTAGCTGTTTCGTATGAAACCACTTACATTCACTTATAGAAAGCAGCTATACATTCAGTTGTTTATATGTGGGTGGCCATTCACATTTAGGTCCTGAAGACGTGCAGACCCATTTTGGGGGAGGCGTGTTCTGCCCCGATTCCTGTTGGGCCTGCATGCAGCAGCACCCATGGGCCCTAATTTCCTGTGCCTTTGTCGGACGGGGGTTGGGATAGATTGGGTGGTTGGTGGGTGGATTGCTTTTGGGTGTATGTCATACATGTGTTTTTTGGATTTTTGTTGTGTTTCCTGTCTGCCGGTTGGCCCAAGTCTTGCTGTGTGCGTGCGCCAGTCTGTCTCTTGGGAGCCCTGGCAAGTACCGTTCCCATTGTGAGGCCTGGGCCTGAGTCCTGGTTGTGTGGTGGAGATGAAGTCAGTGAGCTGGTGGTCCAGGAGCAAGGGGACAGTTTTCTGCCATTGGCTGCTCTGCCCCTGGTGAAGGGAATGTGCTGGTGTGTGGGAAGTGACACAAGACGTAGGGATTCCACCTCACAGACCATTGTGGGCCCAGGGCTGGGGCGTGACTCTGAAGAAGGGCTTGGATGGCATCATATTGCGTGTCAGTGCTGCAGCTGCAGACGGGAGGAGTTCACATGGCAGTGTCTGGCGACATGACCAGGATTATGGTTACAGGTTGGATTAGCGGTTGGTGTTAGGTTTAGGGTTAGTGTTAGGCTAGGACTAAGGATAGGGTTAGGGTTAGGGTAAGGGTTAGGGTTAGGGCTCGGGCTAGGGCTATATTTAGGGTCAGGCCTAGGGTTAAAGCTAGGGCTAGGACTAGGGCTAGGGCTATGGTTAGGGGTAGAGGTAGGTTTAGGGTTAGGGCTAGCATTAGGGTTAGAATTATGGCTGGTGTTAGGTTTAGGGTTCGGGTTAGGGCTAGGGATAGGTTTTAGGCTAGCTTTAATGCTAGGGTTAAGGATAGGGTTAGGGTTAGGCCTGGGTTAGGGCAGGGGTAGGTTTAGCATTAGTGTTGGGGTTAGTGCTAGTGTTATTTTTAGGGTCAGAGTTAAGGTTAAGGCTAGGATTAAGGCTATTGTTAGTGTTAGGGTTGGTGTTAGGCCTAGGGTTAGGGTTTAGGGCTAGAGTTATGGTTAGGTCTAGGGTTAGGCTTAGGGTTAAGGCTATGGTTAGGTTTAAGGTTAGGGTTATTGTTAGGGTTAGGGCTAATGTTAAGTGTAGTGTTAAGGTTAGGTCTAGTTTTTGCTTGTGGCTAGCCATAGAGTGAAGTTTTTGCCTAGGTTTAGGTTTATGGTTAGGGTTATGGCTAAGGTTAGTGTAAGGGATAAGGTTTACTGCTAGCATCAGTGTTAAGGTGAGGGTTAGGGCTGGGTTAGGATTAATGTTAATGTCAGAGTCAGGGTTATGGCTAAGGTTATGGCTATGGTTAGGGTTAGGATTAGGGCTAGTTTTAGGGTTTATGGAAGGGGTATGGTTAGGGCTAGTGTTAGGGCTAGGTTTATGGTTAGGGTTAGGGCTCAGCTTAGGGTTAGTGCAGGGATAGGGTTAGGGTTAGGGTTAAGGTTAGGCTTAGGGTTACAGGTAGGGTTAGGATTAGTGTTAGGGCTGTGGCTAGGTTTAGTTCTAATGCTAAGGTTATGATTAGGGTTATGTTTAAAGTTAGGGCTAGTGTTAGGTTTAGGTCTACGGTGAGGGTTCAGACTAGGGTTAAGATTAGGTTTAGGGTTAGGTTAGGGTTAGTGTTTAGGTTAGGCTTATGTTTACTGCTACCATTAAGATTAGTGGTAGGTTTAGGGTTAGGGCTAGGAATAAGGTTAGGTTTATGGTTAGTGTTAGGGTTTGGGCTAGGGTTCGAGTTAGTGTTAGGTTTAGGTCTAGGTTATGGTTAGGGCTAGGGTTAGGGTTGTGCTAGGGTGGGGTTACGGTTATTGTTAGGTTTACAGTTAAGGTTAGTGCTATGGTTAAGGTTAATGTAAGGACTAGGGTTAGGGTTAAGGGTTAGGTTGATGGTTAGGGTTTGGTTTATGCTGGGTGTAGGGTTGGCGTTAGAGTTAGGGTTAGGGCTAGCTGTAGCGTCAGGGTTAGGGCTAGGGTAGGTGTTAGGGCTAGGGTTGGGTTGAGGTATAGAGTTAGGATTAGGGCTAACTTTAGGGGTAGGTTTATGGCTAAGGTTAGGTTTAGGCGTATGGTTAGGGTTAGGGGTAGGCTTAGGATTAGTGTTAGGCCTAAGGCTAGGTTTCGGCCTAGGGTTAGGGTTAGGGCTATAGTTACAGTTAGGATGAGGTTTTAGGTTAGGGTTAGGGCTAAGGATAGGGCTAACTTTAGGTTTCGGGTTATGGAAAGGTTAGGGTTAGAGGTACATTTGGGTTAGGATTCAGGTTAGGGTTAGGGTTAGTGCTAGTGTTAAGGTAGGGCTAGGCTTAGGATTAGGGTTAGGGTTAAGGCTAGGGTTAGGGTTAGGTTTAGGGTTAGGTGTAGTGTTAGTGCTAGTGTTAGGGTTATTGTTAGGGTTAGGGCTAGAGTTAGGATTAGTGTTAGGGATAAGGCTGGGTTTAGGGTTAGGGCTAGGGTAATGTTTGGTGTTAGGGTTAGGGCTAGGGTTAGGTTTAGGTTTGGGGTTAAGTTTATCATCAGGGCTAGGATTATGGTTAGGGTTAGGGCTAGTGTTTGGGTTAATGCTAGGGTTAGTGTTAGTGTTAGGTTTAGGGTTAGGGGTAGCTTTAGGGTTTGGGTTAGGGCTAGGGTTAGGATTAGGGTTAGGGTTAGTGTTAGCTTTAGGGTTAGTATTATGGTTAGGGTTAGAGTAAGGGCTACCGTTGGTTTAGAGTTAGGGCTATGGTTAAGGTTAGGGTTAGGGTTAGGTTAAAGTTAGGGATATGTTTATTGCTAGTGTTAGGATTTGGCTATGTTTAGTTTTGGGGCTAGGCATAGGGTTAGATTTAGGGCAAGTATTAGAGTATGGGTTAGTGTTAGGTTTAGAACTATGGTTAGGGTTATGGTTATGGTTCAGGCTACAGTGAGAATTAAGGTTAGGTCTAGGTTACAGTTAGATCTAGGGTTAGGATTAGGGCTAGCGTTATGTTTAGGGTTAGGGCTACAGTTAAGATTAGTTTTAGGGCTAAGGCTAGCATTAGGCCTAGAGCTAGGGTTAGGTTAATGCTAGTCTTAGGTTTAGGGGTATTGTTAAGTTTAGAGTTAGTGTTAAGGCAAGGGTAAGGGTTATGTAAGGGCTGGGTTAGGGTTGAGCTTAGGCCTAGTGTTAGGGTAATGGTTAGGTCTACTTTTAGGGCTAGGGTTAGGCAAATGTTAGGGTTAGTTTTAAGGTTAGGGTTAGGGTGTGACAGCAGCGTGCAGAGTGCATTTTTCCATGCATGGGTCCTGTGCAGGATGTGCGGAGTGGGTGTGGGAGCAGCATGAAGAGTGCATTCTTCTGTGCATGGGTCGTGAGTGGCATGTGCAGAGTGCGTTTTTCCTTGCCTGGGTCATGTGCAGCATGTGTGGAGTGGGTGTGAGACCAGCATGCAGAGTGCATTTTTCCATGTGTGGGTCATGAGTGACACAAGTAGAGTGTGTTTTTCCATGTGTGGGTCATGAGTGGCACATCCGGAGTGCATTTTTCCATGTGGGGTCATGAGTGGCACATCCAGAGTGCATTTTTCCGTGTGGGGTCATGAGTGGCACATCCAGAGTGCATTTTTCCGTGTGGGGTCATGTGTGGCACATCCGGAGTGCATTTTTCCATGTGGGGTCATGAGTGGCACATCCAGAGTGCATTTTTCCGTGGGTGGGTCTTGAGTGGTACATGCAGAATGGGTGTGAGAGCAGCTTGCAGAGTGCATTTTTTTGTGCATGGTCATGTGCAGCACGTGCAGAGTGGGTTTGATAGCAGCGTGCAGAGTGCATTTTTCCGTGCATGCATTGTGAGTGTCACGTGCAGAGTGCATTCTTCTGTGTGTGGGTCATGTGAGGCACATGCGGTGTGGGTTTGATAGCTGGGTGGAGAGCACGTTTTTCCATGTGTGGGTCGTGTGTGGCATGAGCGCAATGGATGTGAGAGTAGTTTACATAGTTTGTTTTTCCGTGCATGGGTCGTGAGTGGCACAGGAAGAATGGGTGGAGAGCAGCTTGCAGAGTGCATTTTCAGTGCGTGGGTCATGAGTGGCATGTGCAGAGTGCGTTTTTCCTTGCATGGGTCATGTGCGGCACGTACGGAGTGGGTGTGAGAGCAGCATGCAGAGTTTACTTTTCCATGCACAGATCATCTCTGGCACGTGTGGAATGGGTGTGAGAGCAGCGTGCAGAATGAGTTTTTCTGTGCATGAATTGTGTGTGGCACGTGCAGACTGGTTGTCAGAGTAGCACGCAGAGTGCATTTTCCACGTGTAGTCGCGTGCAGCACGTGAGAAGTGGCTGTGAGAGCAGCATGAAGAGTGTGTTTTTCTGTGTGTGGGTCCTGTGGAGCATTTGTGGAGTGTGTGTCAGCAGCATGCAGAGTGTGTTTTTCCATGCGTGGGTCATGAGTGGCATGTGTGGATTTGGAATGAGAGCAGCATGCAGAGTGCATTTGTTCCTGCGTGGGTCACATGAGGCATGTGCAGAGTGGGTGTGAGAGCAGTGTGCAGAGTGCTTTTTTCTGTGCTTGGGTCATGAGTGGCACATGCAGAGCGTGCTTTTCCGTGCATGTGTCATGTGTGGATTGTGGCCCATGGGTGTGTGAGCGGCATGCAAAGTGTCTTTTTCTGCACATGTGTTGTCTGTGGCTCGTGTCAAGTGGGTGTGGGAGCAGCATACAGAGTGCGTTTTTCCGCTCATGTGTTGTCTGTGGCACGTGTTGAATGGGTGTGGGAGCAGCGTGCAGAGTGTCTTTTTGAATGCACATGCCATGTGTGGATCATGGCTCATAGGTGTGGGAGCATGCAGAGTGAACTTTTCTGAGCATGTGTCCTGTGTCAATTGTGTCCCTTGGGTGTAGGAGCAGCGTGTAGAGTGCGTTTCTCCTCGTGCGTGTTGTGTGTGGCTCATGTCTATTAGGTGTGGGAGCAGCCTGCAGAGTGCGTTTTTCCCTGCACTTCTTGTGTGGCTCGTGTTATTGGGTGTGGAAGCAGTGTGCTGAGTGCGTTTTTGTGGGCATGTGTCATGTGTGGCTCGTGTCCTGTGGGTGTTGGAGCAGCATGCAGAATGTGTTTTTCCGTGCACGTGTCATGTGTGCCTCATGTGGATTGGGTTGGGAGCAGCATGCAGTGTGTGTTTCTGTGGGCACGTGTCATGTGTGGCTTGTGTGGAGTGGGCGTGGGAGCAATGTGCAGAATGCATTTTTCTTCACAGGTGTCATGTGTGCCTTGTGTCTAGTGCGTGTGTCAGCAGTGTGCAGTGTGCATTTCTCTGTGCACGTGTCACGTGAGGCATGTGTCTCGTGGGTGTGGGAGCAGCAAGCAGAGTATGTTTTTCAGCATGTGTGTTGTGTGTCACGTGTCCTGTGGGTGTTGAGAGCAGCCTGCGGAGTGTGTTTTTCTGAGCACATGTCGTGTGTGGCTCGTGTGGATTGGGTATCAGAACAGCATGCAGAGTGCGTTTTTCCCTGCACTTATTGTGTGGCTCGTGTTATTGGGTGTGGGAGCAGCGTGCAGAGTGTGTTTTTGTGGGTGTTTGTCATGTGTGGCTCATGTCCCGTGGGTGTTGGAGCAGTGTGCAGAATGCGTTTTTCCATGCATGTGTCATGTGTGCCTCGTGTGGATTGGGTTGGGAGCAGCGTGCGGAGTGCATTTTTCCACGTGCTTTGTGTGTGGCTCGTGTGGATTGCATGTGGGAACAGCATGCAGTGTGTGTTTCTGCGGGCATGTGTCATGCGTGGCTCATGTCTACTGGATGTGGGAGCAGCCTGCAGAGTGTGTTTTTCCCCGTGCTTCTTGCGTGGCTCATGCTATTGGCTGTGGGAGCACAGTGCAGCATGTGTTTCCCCATGTTCATGTCATGTGTGGCTTGTGTCTATTGGGTATGGGAACAGCATGCAGAATGCATTTTTCTGCATGGGTGTCGTGTGTGGCTCGCATCCAGGGGGTGCGACAGCAGTGTGAAGAATGCGTTTTTGCTGGCGTGTGTCATGCATGCCTCGTGTCCCGTGGGTGTGGGAGCTTCGTGCAGAGTGAGTTTTTCCACCCACATATCATGTGGCTCGTGTCTATTGGATGTGGGAATAGCATGTAGGGTGCATTTTTGTGGATGGGTGTCAGGTGTGGCTCGTGTCCTGTGGCTGTGGCAGCAGAATGCAGAGTGCATTTTTCCATGCATGTGTCATGTGTGGCTCATGTGGATTGGGTTTGGGAGCAGTGTGCAGAGTGCGTTTTTCCACATGCTTCACGTATGACTTGTGTTATTGGGTGTGGGAGCAGCGTGCAGAGTGCATTTCTCCATGTGCATGTCATGTGTGGCTCGTGTCTATTGGTTGCGATAGCATCATGCACAGTGTGTTTTTGCATTTCCATGTCATGTGTGGCTTGTGTAGAGTGGGTGTGGGAGCAGAGTGAAGAATACATTTCTCCACACGCGTGTCGTGTGTGGATCATGTCCCATGGTTGAGGGAGCAGCATGCAGAGTGCATTTTTCTGCACACTTGTTTTGTGTGGCGTGTGTGGATTGGGTTTGGGACCAGCGTGCACAGTGCGTTTTACCGCGCAAGTGTTGAGTACGGCTCATGTGGAGTGGGTGTGGGAGCAGCATGCAGTGTGTGTTTCTGTGGGTGCGTGTCATGTGTGGGTTGTGTTATTAGCTGTGGGAGCAGTGTGCAGAGTGCGTTTTTCCATGAGTGGGTTGTGTGTGGATTGTGTCCCATGTGTGCGGGAGCTTCAGCAGAGTGCATTTTTCCACGCACATGTCATGTGTGGCTCGTGTGGATTGGGTGTGGAAGCAGCGTGCAGAGTGCATTTCTCTGTGCACGTTGTGTGTGGCTAGTGTACGATGTGAGAGGGAGCAGCAAGCAGGGTTCGTTTTTTCACGTGGGTGTCGTGCATGGATTGTGTCCAGTGGGTGAGGGAGCAGCATTCAGAGTGTGTTTTGCCATGTGCATGTCATTTGTGGATCGTGTACCGTGGGTGTGGGAGCAGCGTGCAGAATGCCTTTTTCTTCACATGTGTCATTTGTGGCTCCTGTCTATTGGGTGTGGGAGCAGCATGCAGAGTGTGTTTTTGTGTTCACATGTCGTGAGTGGCTCACGTGGAGTGGGTGTGGGAATGGCCTGCAGAGTGCATTTCTCTGCATGCATGTCGTGTGTGGCTCGTGTCTATTGGGTGTGGCATAAGCATGAAGAGTGTGTTTCTCCGTGTGCATGTCATGTGTGGCTCCTGTCCAGTGGGTGTAGGAACAGCGTGCAAACTGCATTTTTCCTCATGCGTGTCATGTGTGGCTCATGTCTATTGGTTGTGGTAGCATCGTGCACAGGGCGTTTTTGTGTTCTCATGTCATTTGTGGCTTGTGTGGAGTGGGTGTGGGAGCAACGTGAAGAGTGTATTTTTCCACACATGTGTCACGTCAGGCACGTGTCTCGTGGTTGTGGGAGCAGTGTGCACAGTGCATTTTACCGTGCATGTGTCAAGTGTGGCTTGTGTGGAGTGGGTGTGGGAGCAGCATGCAGAGTGCATTTTTCTGCTTGCATATCATGTGTGGCTCGTGTCTAGTATGTGTGTTAGCAGCATGCAGAGTGCATTTTCCCATGCACGTGTCTTGTGTGGCTCCTGTCTAGTGGGTGTGGGAGCAGCGTGAAGACTGCATTTTTCCACATGCATGTCATGTTTGGATCGTGTCCTGTGGGTGTGGCTGCAGCATGCAGACTCCGTTTACTTTGCATGTGTCATGTGTGTCTCATGTGGATTGGGTGAGGGAGCAGTATGCACAGTGCATTTCTCCACATGCATGTCCTGTGCGGCATGTGTCCCAGGTGTTAGGGGGCAGCATGCAGAGTGCGTTTCTCCATGCACATGTCCTGTGTGGCATGTGTTCTGTAGGTGTTGGAGCAGCGTGCAGAGTGCATTTCTCCATGCGTGCATTGTGTGTGGCTCGTGTCTAGTGTGTGGGGGAGCAGCGTGCAGAGTACGTTTTTCAGTGCATGTGTCGTGTGCGTCACGTGACCCCCGGGTGTGGGAGCGGCGTAAAGAGTGCATTTTTCCGTGCACGAGTCGTGTGTGGATTATGTCCCATGGGTGAGGGAACAGCATGAAGACTGCATTTTTCCGTGCATGTATCATGTGTGGCTTGTGTCCATTGGAGGTCAGAGCAGCATACAGGGTGCATTTTTCCATGTGCATGTCGTGTGTGGATCATTTCCTGTGTGTGAGGGATCAGCATGAAGAGTGCGTTTCTCCACACACGTGTCCTCTGTGGCATGTGTCCCATAGGTGTTGGAGCAGCGTGCAGAGTGAGTTTCTCCATGCACGCATCGTGTGTGGTTCATATCCAGTGTATGTGGGAGCAGTGTGCAGAGTGCATTTTTCTCGGCACTTCTTATGTGGCTAGTGTTATTGGGTGTGGGAGTAGCATGCAGAATGCGTTTCTCTGTGCATGTGTTGTGTGTGGCACATGTCCTGTAAGTGTTGGAGCAGCATGCAGAGTACGTTTTTCAGCACGTGTGTCACGTGTCCCCTGGTTGTGGGAGCAGCATGCAGAGTGCACTTCTCTGCAAGTCTCTCATGTGTGGCTCATGTCCAGTGGGTGTGGCAGCAGCGTGAAAAGTGTGTTTTTGCTGGTGCGTGTCATTCATGCCTCGTGTCCCATGGGTGTGGGAGCTTCATGCAGAGTGAGTTTTTCCACCCATGTATCATGTGTGGCTCGTGTTTATTGGGTGTGGGAATACCATGTAGAGTGCGTTTTGGGGGATGGGTGTCATGTGTAGCTCGTGTGGATTGGGTTGTGAGCATTGTGGAGAATGCCTTTTTCCACACATGTGTCATGTGGGGCTCGTGTCTATTGGGTATGGGAACAGCGTGGAGAGTGAGTTTTTGTGGGCGGGTGTCAGGTATTCCTCCTGTCCCTTGGGTGTGGGAACAGCAAGCAGAGTGTGTTTTTCCATGCACGTGTTGTGTGTGGCTCATGTGGATTGGGTGTGGGGGCAGTGTGCAGAGTGCATTTCTCCTTGTGTGTGTCATGTGTGGCTCATGTCTATTGTGTGTGGGAGCAGCCCGCAGAGTGTGTTTTTGCAGGCTGTTGTCGTGTGTGGCTCCTGTCCTGTGGGTGTTGGAGCAGTATGCAGAATGCGTTTTTCCTTGCACGTGTCATGTGTGCCTCAAGTGGAGTGGGTTGGGAGCAGCGTGCAGAGTGCATTTTTCCATGCCCTTCATGTGTGGCTCGTGTGGATTGGGTGTGGCAGCAGCACACATAGTGTGTTTTTATGGATGGGTGTCCTGTGTGAATACTGTCCCGTGGGTGTGGGAGAAGCCTGTAGAGTGCATTTTTCCATGCATGTGTCGTGTGTGTATTATGTACCATGGATGAGGGAGCAGGGTGCACAGTGCGTTTACCCATACGAGTGTCATGTGCGGCTCATTTGGAATGGGTATGGGAACAGTGTGCAGAGTGCTTTTTTCCGCATGCGTGCCATGTGTGGACCGTGTTCGTTGGGTGTGGGAGCAGTGAAAGCAGTGCGTTTCTCCACATGCGTGTCGTGTGCAGATCGTGTACCATGGGCGAGGGTGTAGTGCTCAGAGTTTGTTTTTCTGTGCATGTGTCTTGTTTGGCTCATGTCTATTGGGTGTGGGAGCAGCCTCAGAGTGTGTTTCTACACACACATGTCATTTGTGGCTAGTGTACCGTATGTGAGGGAGCGGCGTGTATGGTGTGTTTTTCAAACATATGAAAACCCCTATATTCACTCAGAGAAAGCAGGTAGACACTTGGTTGTTTCTGTGTTTGCATAACTCTAAGAACCGACACATTGTGTAGAGATTCTTGCCAAAAACACCCAAGAAAGAAGTCATTTCCTAGAAAGAGGGTAACTTTCAGCTGTAATGGAGATACATATGAAAAGACTTATAGTCACTCAGAGAAAGAAGCTAGACATTCCATTTTTTTCTATGTTTGCATAACTCTGAGAGCCGAAGCAGTGTGTACTGTTTCTTGTCAAACACACCTAAGAAAAAAAAAGTCATTTCATACAAAGAGTGTAATTTTTTTCCTGGAATGGAGTTACATATGAAAAAGCTTCAATCACTTAGAGAAAGAAGCTAGACATGCAGTTGTTTCTATATTTGCATATCTCTGAGAAGAAAAGCAGTGTGTAGAATTTCTTGTCAAAAACACCTAAGAAAGAACAAGTCATTTCATAGGAAGGGGAAATTTTTAGCCGCAATGGAGACACATATGATAACCCCTATATTCAGTCAGAGAAAGCAGCTAGACACTCGGTTGTCTCTATGTTTGCTTAATTCTGAGAACGGTAGTGTGTAGAGCTTTCTAAGACAGAAAAACTCATTTCATGCGAAGAGGTTAATTTTTAGCCAGAATGGACAAACATGAAAACCCGTAGATTCACTCAGAGACAGCAGCTACACACTTGATTGTTTGTATGTTTGTGTATCTCTGAGAGCCGAAGTAGTGTTTAGTGTTTCTTGTCAAACACACCTAAGAAAGAAAAGGCCATTTCATAGGAAGAGGGTAACTTTTAGCCATAATGGAGATACATATTAAAACCCTTATATTCACTTAGAGAAAGCAGCTAGACATTCTTTTGTTTCTATGCATAACTCTGAGAGCCGGAGCAATGTGTAGTGTAAGAAACACACCTAAGAAACAAAAAGTCATTTGGTACAAAGAGGGTACTTTTTAGCTGGAATGGAGACACATATGAAAACCCTTATATTCTCTCAGAGAAAGCATCCAGACACTCGTTTGTTTCTACGTTTGCGTATCTCTAAGAACTAAAGCAGCGCATAGAGTTTCTTTTCAAAAACACCTAAGAAAGAAAAATTATTTCATAGGAAGAGGGTAATTTTTAGCCATAATGGAGATACATGTGAAAACCTTTATATTCCCTTAGAGAAAGCACTTAGACACTCAGTTTTATTATGTTTGCATACATCTGACCTTACCTCTAAACTTAACAGTAACCCTAACCAAAGTCCTAACAATAACACTAAGCCTAACCCTAGCCCTAGGGCTAAACCTAGCCTTTTCCCCTAACATAAGCCTAACCCTAACCAAAACCCTATCACTAGCCCTACCCCTAACATTCACCCTAGCCCTAACCCTAGCCCTACCTTAAACCATGGCTGTAGCTGTAACCATAGCCCTAGCTCTAAGCCTAGAACTAGCACTAGCACTACCACTAACCTTAAAACTAAACCTATGAGAAATATCTATAAGTAATATCTTCTTGCACATTGAAATATTTCATAAGAACACACTAATTCAGCTCAAACAGTTATGAAATCCTGTAAACAACCAATCATCTAGCATAATTCTGTGAGTGATTATAAATGGTTTCATATGAAACTCCTCTCCAGCTAAAAATCACCCTCTTGATACGAAATGCCTTTCTTGTGTGCATAGAAACTTCTAAGGCATATGCAAGAATGAGCTTCCACAAATGTAAAATCCTAGACCTAGTGCCAAACCTAGCACTAATGCTAACCCTACCCTAGGGGTAAACCTTGCCTTAGCCCTAACACTAACCCTAACCCTAAAGCTGGCACTAAACCTAACACTAGCATTAACCCTAAACCTAGTCTTACCCCTACCACTAGTCATAAGCATAACCCTAACCCTAGCCCTAATCTTAGCACTAATCCTAACCTTTACCCTAACCCTAACACTAGCAGTAATCCCAACCCTAACCCTAACCTTAATCCTAGCCCTAACCCTATCCTGGCCCTAACTATAACTGAAATGCTAACCCTAGCCCTAACTCTAACCCTAACCCTAACCCTAACCATGACCCTAACCCTAACCCTAAACCCAACCCTAACCCTAGCCCTAACCCTAACCCTGAGTCTAAAAGTAACCATAATCCTAATCCCAGCCCAAGCCTCAACCTAGCCTTAGTCCTAATGCTAATCCTAAACCTAGCCACAACTTTAACCCTAAATCTGCCTTAACAGTACCACTAACCCTAACCCTAATGCTAACCCTAGCCCTAAGCCTAAACCTAGCCTTAGCCCTAAAATTAATCCTAACACTAGCCCTAACCTTAAACCTAACACTAGCTGTAACCCTAACCCTAGCCCTAACCCTAACACTAGCCCTAAAGCTAACCCTAGCCCTAGCTCTAGGCCTAAACGTAGCCTTAGCACTAACAGTAATCCCATCCCTAACCCTAATCCTACCCTAACCTAACCCTAACACTAACCCTAAAACTATCCCTACCCTAACAATAAACCTCACCTTAAACCTAGCCGTAGGCCTAAACCTAACCATAGCCCTACCCTAACCATACAGCTAACCCTAATTCTAAACCTAGCCCTAACTCTTACCCTAACACTAATGATGACCTTAACACTAACACCAGCCCTAACCCTACCCTTGACCCTAACCCTGAACCTAACAATAACACTAGCACTAACCCAATCACTAGCCTTAACCGTAACAACAATGCTTACACTATCCTTATACATAACCCTAGCCCTAGGCCTAAACATAGCCTTAGCCCTACCGCTAATCCTAATCCTACCCATAACCCTAATGATAACCCTAATACTAATGCTAACACTAGAGCTAACATTAACCCTAACCCTAAACCTAGCCCTAACCCTGAAGGAGACCTACCCATAACACTAACCCTAATCTTGTTCCTAACCCTAACTCAGACCCTAACCAGAACCCTGCACTTAACCTTAACACTGACCCTAACACTAACAGTACCATTAACCCTAACCCTAAACCTAGACCTAACCCTGTCATAACCATAAACCTAAACCTAACCCTAACCCTAACACTAACCCTTACTGTAGCCGTAATCCTAACACTAAACCTATCACTGACGATAACACTAGCCATAACCTATCCACAAACCTAGTCCTGAACCTGAACCTAGACCTAACCCTAAATCTAGCACTAACCCTAACCCTAACCCTAATGCTTGCCCTAACCCTAACCTAATCCATAACCCTAATCCTAATACTAGACCAAACTCAGACCCTAACCCTAAACCTAATAATGGCCCTAACCCGAACCCTAACTCTAGTCCAAACCTTCACTCTAGCCCTAAACTTAACCCTAGCCCTGACTATAAACATAACCCTAAACATAACCCTAGCCCTAGTACTAAACCTGGCCCTAGCCGTAAAGTTAATCCTAGCCCTAGCCCTAAACCTAGCCACAAAACTTACCCTAACCCTAGCCCTAGCTTTAAACCTAGCCCTAACCCTAACCGAATCCTAACCATAACCATGGCTATAACACTAGCGCTAACCATACTCTTACCACAAACCTTAAAGCTAGCCCTAACCCAAACCCTAGCCTTAACCCTAACTCTAGCCCCGAATCTAACCCCACACTAACCTTAAGCCTAGGCTTAACGCTAGCCCTAACCATACCCCTACACAATCCTAAAGCTAGTACTACCTTAACCCTACCTCAACTGTAACTCTAGCCGTAACCCTGACTCTGACATTAACATTAGCCCTAACCCAGCCGTAACCCTAACCCTCACCTTAACACTGACACTAGCAGTAACCCTATCCCTTACCTTAACCTTAGCTCTAACAGTAAATATAAGCCTAACTGTAGGCATAAACCTCACCCTATCGCTAGTCCTAACCCCAAACTATACCTAACTCTAATACTAGCCCTAACCCTGAAAATAAACTTAACCCTAAACCTAACCATAACCCTAACCCTAACCCTAAAGCTGGCCCTAATCCTAACCCTAGCCCAATGCTAACCCTAGCCCTAAAGATGCCCTTAACGCTAACACTAGGCATAATCTTAGACTTAACCCAAACCCTGACCCTAACATTAACACTAGCACTAGCCCTAACACTAATGATAAACCTAGGCCTAACCCTAACCCAGCCCTAACCCTAAGCCTAACCCTAGCCCTAACTCTAACCCTAACCCTAACCCTAGTTCTAGGCCTAAAGCTAGCCTTAGCCCTAACACTAATTCTAACCCTAGCCCTAACCCTAAGGATAACTCTAACCCTAATGCTAACATTAGACCTAATTCTAAACCTAACCCTAACCCTAGCCTTAACCCTAACCTAGACCTAACTGTAAGGCTAAACCTAACCCTAGTTCTAACCTTAACCCTAACCAGAGATTAACCCTAACACTAGCACTAACCCTAACCCTAACCTGAACACCAACACTAACCATAACCTACGTCTGAACCTAACCTTCCCATAACACTAACCTTAATGTTAGCTCTAACCCTAACCTTAAACTTAACTCTAGACATAAACATGACCATAACCCTAACCTAGCCTGAAACTTAACCCTAGAACAAACCTTGACCCTAATGCCAGCCCAAAACTTGACCCTAACCCTAACCCTAACCTAACCCTAACCCTAGTGGTAACACTAGCCCTAACCATACCCCTACCACAAACCCTAAATCTAGCCCTAACCCTAACCCTGCCCTAACACTAACCCTAGCTATAGCCCTGACTCTGACATTAACATTAGCCCTAGCCCAGCCATAACCCTAACCCTCACCTTAACACTGACAATAACAGTAACCCTATCCCTTGCCCTAACCTGAATCCTAACCCTAACCATAAGCTTAATCCTAGGCATAAACCTCACCCAATGCCAAACCCTAACCTAAACTAGCACTAACCTTAACCCTAACCCTAACCCAAACCCTGACCCTAATCTAGCCCTAATACTAATCCTAATCCTAAAGCTAAACATAACCAGAGACCGAACCCTAACCCTAGCCCTTGCCTTAACCCTAACTCTAACCAATATCTTAACTCTAGCCCTAACCCTAATGCTAACGCTAACAATAGCCCTAAACCTAAACCTAACCCTAACCCCAACCCTAGCCCTAACACGTAAAAAGACTTTCCAGTAACACTAACTCTAACCATGGCCCTAACCCTAACACTGGACTTAACCCTAACACTGACCCTACCCTAACATTAACACTAACTCTAACCCCCAGCCTAATGTAGCCCTAACCCTAAAAATAACCCTAGCCCTGACACTAACCCTAACCCTAGCCCTAACCCTCACCCTAAACCTATCACTAACACTAGCCCCAACCATATTCACAAACCTAAGCCCTCACCTAAGCCTAACCCTAACCCTAACACTAGACTAACCCTATCCCTAACCTTAACATTAACCCTAACCCTAACCCTAGCCCTGGAACTAAACCTAGCCCTATTCCTAAAACTAATTTTACCCCTAGTTCTAAACCAGCCCATAACCCTAACCCTAGACCTAACCCTACCCCTATCCCTAACAGTAGCCCTAATCATACCCCTACCAGAAACCTAAAGCTAGTCCTAACCCTAACCCTACACCTAACCCTAACCCTAGCCGTAACCCTGACTCTGACATTACCATTAGCCCTAACCCAACCATAACCCTAACCCTCACCTTAACACTGACACTAGCAGTAACCCTATCTCTTACCCTAACCTTAGCCCTAACCCTAAGTATAAGCCTAACTGTAGATGTAAACCTCACCCTAGTGCTAGTCCTAACCCAAAACTATACCTAACCCTAACACTAGCCTAACCCTAAATATAACCTTAACCATAACCCTAACCATAGCCCTAATCCTAACCCTAAAGCTGGCCCTAAAACTAACCCAGGCCCAACACTAACCCCAGCCCTAAAACTGCCGCAACACTAACACTAGCCCTAACCTGAACATAAACACTAACCATAACCTATGCCTAAATCTAACCTTCCCGTAACATTAACCTTAATGTTAGCCATAGCCGTAACCCTAAATCTAACACGAGACATAACCATGACCATAACCCTAACCTAGCCCGAAACCTAACCTTAGAACTAACACTGACCCTAATGCCAGCCCTGAACTTGACCTAACCCTAAACCTAACCCTAACAATAACACAGCCCTTAGAATAACCCTAACTGTAACACTGCCCTAACCCTAACCTTAACTCTAAACCCAGGCTTATCCCTAACACTAATCCTAGCCCTAACCCTAACCCTAACCCTGACCCTAACCCTAACCCTAACCATAACACTAACCCTAGCCCTATTCATAAACCTAACCTTAACCAAAAGCTAGACCTAAACTTAATGCTAACCCTAGCACTGGCCTTAATCCTAACCCTAACCCCAGACCTACCCCTAAACCAAACCCTAACCCTAATGCTAGACCTAACCATGACCCTAACCCTAAACCTAACACTAGCCCTAACCCTAAACCTAACCCTAGTCTGAACCCTGACCCAGCCCTAAGCCTAACCCTAGTCCTAAGTTTAAACATAGCCCAAAAGGTAACCCTAGCCCTAGGCCTCAACCTAGCCTTAGCCCTACCACTAATCCTAACCCTATCCATAACCCTAATGTTAACACTAAATGTAACACTAACACTAGACTTAACACTAATCCTAAGCCTAACCCTATCCCTAACAATTAAGGAGACCTACCTGTAATGCTAACCCTAACCCAGGCCCTAACCCTAACTCAGACTCTAGCCCTAACCCTGCACTTAACCTTAACACTGACCCTAACCCCAACCCAAGCCCTAACTCTAACACTAACTCTAACTCTAGGTCTAGACCTAAACCTAGCCTAGGCCCTAATGCTAATATTAACCCTAGCCCTAACCTTAACGCTAACTCTAACCATAGCTCTAACCCTAATCCAAGGCCTATCCCTAACCCTAAAGCTAGCCCTATTCCCAACCCTAAACCTAACCATAGCCATAACTTAATCCTAGCCCTAACCCTAACTCTAAAGCTACCCCCAACCCTAATCCTAGCCTTAACCCTTACCCTAGACCTAACTCTAACATTTACCCTAGCCCTAACTTACACCATAGCTGTAGCTGTAACCATAGCCTTAGCTCTAATCCTAGCCCTAGCACTAGCAAAACCACTAACCTTAAAACTAAACTTATGAGAAATATTTATAAGTAATATCTTCTTATTCATTGAAATATTTCATAAGAAAAGAACACAATGCTTCAGCTCACACAGTTATGAATGGCTGTAAACAACTAGTCATCTAGCATAATTCTCTCAGTGAATATAAGTGATTTGATATGAAACTCCTTTCCAGCTAAAAGTCACCCTCTTGATATGAAATGCCTTTCTTGTGTGCATAGAAGTTTGTAAGGTGTATATGAGAATGAGTTTCTGCACATTTTAAACCCTTGACTTAGTGCCAAACCTAGTGCTAATTCAAACCCTAGCATTAGGTGCAAACTTACCTTAGCTCTAACACTAACCCTAACCCTAAAGCTGGCCCTAAACCTAAACCTAGCCTTACCCCTACCACTAGAGCTAACCCTGATAGTAGGCATAACCCTAACCCTAGCCCTAATCTTAACCATGACTCTAACCCTAACACTAGCAGTAATCTTAACCCTAATCCTAACCCTAACCCTAGCCCTAACTCTAACCCTAACCATAATGATTACCCTAAGCCTGACCCTAAACCTAACCCTAACCTTAGCCCTAAGCCTAACCCTAACACCAACCCTAACCCCAAGCCTAGCCCTAACCCTTAAGGAGACCTACCCATAATGCTAACCCTACCCTGGCCCTAACCATAAATCAGACCCCAGCTGTAACCCTGCGGTTAACCTTAACACCGACCTAACCCTAACACTAGCACTAACCACAATCCTAACCCTAGACCTAAGCCTAAAGCTAACATTAACAATAGCCCTAAACCTAAACATAACCCTAAACCTAACCCTAGCCCTAACCCTTAAAAAGACCTGTCTGTAACACTAACCCTAACCCTGGCCCTAACCCTAACTCAGACCCCAGTCCTAACCCTGCACTTGACCCTAACACTGACCCTAACCCTAACACTAGCACTAACCCTAAGCCTGACCCTAGACCTAACCCTAACATAGCCCTATCTCTACACATAATGATAGTCCTGACACTAACCCTAACCTTAGCCCTAACCTTCACCCTAACACTAGCCCTAACCCTATCCCTCACCCTAACCCTAGCCCTAACCTTAACACTAGCATTAACCCTATCCCTAACACTAACTTTAACCCTATCCTTAGCCCTAGAACTAAACCTTCCCTAGACCTAACACTAATCCTAACTCTAGTTCTAAACCTACCCATAACCCTATTCCTAGCCCTAACACTAGCCCTAACCATACCCCTACCACAAAACTAAAGCTAGCCCTAAACATAACCCTACCCCTAACCCTAAACCTAGCTGTAACCGTGACTCTGACATTAACATTAGCCCTAACCCAGCCATAACCCCAATGCTCACCTCAACACTGACACTAGCAGTAACCTTATCCATTACCCTAACAATAGCCCTAACCTTAAGCATAAGCCTAACCGTAGGCATAAACCTCACCCTATCGATAGCCTGAACCCAAAACTGTACCTAACCCTGGAGGAGAAGCCAAGATGGCAAATGAGAAAAAGCCACCAGTCAGAGTGTCTCTGCAAAAAAGACAAATTTTAGAAGAAAGAGAAAAAAATAAACTAGCAGAGAAGCATAGATTGGGTGAGGGTCGGAAGGAAGGGTGCCTGAAACTACAGGAGACACCATGGGAAGACGTTGAGGAGGAGAACTGGAAGGAGAAAAGTCCCGAGAAGCTTAGAGACCAGTGACAAGGGTAGGTGGAGTGGTTAACTTTCTCCTCCCTTCCATCTCGGACTGCTGGTGGGCTCCTGAGCGCTTGGAGAGAGCTGTGGACACCAGCCCAGAGACGGCTGCCACCAGCAAGCAGTGGCCTCTTGTGACCATGAAACTGGGCTCCCAGCCCTCTCAGGGAACCTCCCCACATGCAGACCCGAGCCTATCGGCAGATGCCACATTGCTCCATTCTCTCTTTCCCCTCCCTACCCTTGGGTGCCCAGAGAGACAATATAAACGTCACTCGGAGGCATCTCCAAGGAACGGGACCTCTCCTTTTGGGGCTGTACAGCAGATTGACGGGTACGCGGACTGCGAGCTCCCTATCTGCCAGCCCTCCCAGGTGCTGCTTGCCTGGGAACTCCAGGAGAGTGGGGCAAATCCAGAGGTGGAGTGAAATTGATCCAGCTTGGGCACCCTGTAGGTGATTCGAGACCAGCACCCTTCTCCCTGGTAGGGTCAGGGATTGATCTCCAAGGCCCAGGAGACAGGCCTGCAGACCAGACCCCATGCACTGAGGTCATGATCGCACTGCCCTGGGGCACAGAGGAGAGATCTGTGAAAGAGCCTACTGAGGACTGTGTGCCTTCAGGGGCAGATCAGCATGCCTGAGCAGCAGCCCTCCTCCCAAAAGAGGGCTGTGCACACAGCTCAGGCTGTGATCCAGGGTAGGAAACCTCCCGGCCCACTTCACAGCCAGGGGAGATTCATTGGCCTGAGGTCCTGCTTGCTGGCAGAGGCCTAGGAGAGGCCACAGAGAGGGGGAGAGTGGAGGGGAATGAGACCTGCTCCAGAGTGCAGGTCTTGGACAGCCCCCCCCCCAGCCCAGACTTTCAGCTGAGTGAAGCCATTTCAGCCCCTTCCGGCAGCTTTGCACAGAAACAAAGAGCAGACCGTTGACCCCTGCTAACAGAAATTGTGGAGCCTGAGGGCAGGCTTACCCAACCCAGCCCCACCCAGACTCACTCCCGGTCCTGTGCCCACTGAGGTGGAGAACAAGGACACACCTGGAAATCTCAGGGCCCCACCCATGACCCGAGGCACAAGGAGGCCTCCCTAGAGGAAAAAGAGCTAGCTACAGGACCCAAAACCAGCATGCTCCTCCTTGCAATTGCCAGGGAGGTCATCCTGCACACTCTTTTACTGCATCTACTGATTCATCATCAAGGGTGTGGTCAAATCTCACCCACAAACACCACCTACTGGCTCAGAGACTAAACAAGGCGTGTCATTACCCAAACAAAAATCCAAAGGCAAGAAGGAACAACTGATCCAGATGGGAAGGAACCAGCGAAAGAACTCTGGAAGTATGAAAACTCCAACGGAAAGCACCCCCCCAAAGAAGAACAGCAGCTCCCCAGCAATGGACATTAACCAAACTCAGAACACTAAAATGACAGAAGAAGAACTTCAAACATGGGTTGTAAGAAAACTGAATGATATGCAAGAAAAAATGGATCACCAACACAAAGAAACCACACACACAAAAAAAATCCAGGACTTGGAAGAAAAATTCACTAAAGAAATTGAAATATTAAAGAAAAATCAAAGCGATCCCTTGGAAATGAAGAACTTATTCAGGGAACTACAAAACACCATGGAAAGCCCCAAGAACAGAGTAGATCAAACAGAAGAAAGAATCTCAGAGATTGAAGACAACTCCTTCCAATTAAATAAGTCAGTCACAGAGATCCAGCAGAAAATTAAGAGAAAAGAAATAAGTCTACAAGAAATGTGGGATTATGTGAAAAAAACCGAACCTGAGGGTGATACGGGTTCCGGAAGGTGAAGAAGAAAACATGCAAGGGCTGGATAAGCTATTTGAAGAATTAATAGAGGAGGATTTCCCAAGCCTTGCTAAAAATCTAGATATACAAGTACAAGAAGCTCAACAGACCCCGGGGAGATTCAATGCAAATAGAAAGACACCATGTCATGCAGTCATCAGATTGACCAAAATATACACTAAAGAGGCCCTTCTACGAGCTGTAAGGTGAAAGAAACATGTAACATACAAAGAAAAGCCCATCAGAATAACTCCATATTTCTCAATTGAAACCCTACAAACAAGAAGAGACTGGGGCCCCATTCTCACTCTTCTCAAACAGAATAATGCCCAGCCTAGAATCTTGTACCCTGCTAAACTAAGTTTCATATATGAAGGAGAAATAAAGACATTCTCAGATAAGCAAAGACTGAGGGAATTCACCAAGACAAGACCAGCCCTCCAAGAAGTACTCAAAACAGAATTACACAAGGATCAGCATGATAAACACTCTCGAATGTTAAACCACTCAAAAGTTAAAGATCAAAGGCCAGATTCCACAATGGCTCAAGAGAGAAAACAAAGCAACAAAATGCAACCCAACAGAATGAACAGTAATTCACCCCACTTATCAGTTCTCTCAGTAAATGTGAATGGTTTGAACTCCCCTCTCAAGAGACATAGGCTGGCTGAATGGATAAAAAAAAAAAAACAACAAAAAAAAAAAACAAGCTAAGCATCTGCTGTCTCCAGGAAATGCATCTAACCTGCAAGGATGCATTTAGACTCAAAGTAAGGGGGTAAAAATCAATATTTCAAGCAAATGAAAACCAAAAGAAGGCTGGTGTGGCAGTTTTCATCTCAGATAACTTGGTTTTTAAGTCAACAAAAATAATGAAAGACAAAGGGGGTTGCTATGTAATGGTGAAGGGTATAGTTCAACAAGAAGACATAACAATTCTAAATATGTATGCACCCAACTTAGGTGCACCCAGATTCATAAAGCAAACTCTACTTGATATAAACAAATTGATAGACAGCAATACCATAATAGGTGGAGACTTCAACACCCCACTGACAGCACAGGACAGATCCTCAAAACAGAAAATTAACAAAGAAATAATGGACTTAGACAGAACGCTAGAACATATGGGCTTGACTGACATTTACAGGACATTCTACCCAAACACCACTGAATACACATTCTTCTCGTCAGCTCATGGGACATTCTCTAAGATTGACCACATTCTAGGACACAAAGCATGTCTCAAAAATTAAAAAAAATAGAAATCATACCATGAATCTTCTCAGATCACAGTGGAATAAAAACAGAAATCAACCCCAACAGAAACTCTCATCTTTACACAAAGTCATGGAAATTAAACAACTTTCTGCTGAATGATTCCTTCATAAATGAGGAAGTAAAGATGGAAATCAAAAGATTCTTTGAACTAAATGACAAAGGTGACACAAGTTACCAAAATCTGTGGGACACAGCCAAAGCAGTCCTGAGAGGAAAGTTTATTTCCATAAATGTCTATACCCAAAAGTCAAAAAGATCACAAGTAGACAACTTAATGAATCGACTCAAAGAACTGGAAAAAGAAGAACAGGCCAACCCTAAACCCAGCAGAAGAAGGGAAATTAATAAGGTCAAATCAGAACTAAATGAAATTGACAACAAGGAAACTATATGGAAGATTAATAAAACAAAAAGGTGGTTCTTTGAAAAAATGAACAAAATTGACACACCTTTGGCTAAACTAACGAAAAACAGAAAAGAAAAATCCCTGATAAGCTCCATCAGGAACAAAAAAGAAGTTACAACTGATGCCGTGGAAATTCAATATATAATTTATGAATATTACAAAAACCTTTATGCACACAAACTGGAAAATGTGGAGGAAATGGACAAATTTTTAGAAACACACAGCCTCTCTAGGCTCAACCAGGAAGAAATAGAATACCTGAACAGACCAATATCAAGGACTGAAATTGAAACAGCAATAAAAAAATTCCAAAAAAGAAAAGTCCTGAACCAGATGGTTTCACACCCGAATTTTACCACACCTACAAAGAAGAACTGGTGCCTATCCTGCAGAAATTATTCCACAGCATCGAGAAGGATGGATTCCTCCCCAACACATTTTTGAAGCCAACATAACCCTGATACCAACACCAAGAAAGGACGCAACAAAAAAGGAAAACTACAGACCAACATCCCTTATGAATAAAGATGCAAAAATTCTCAAAAAAATTCTAGCTAACCGAATCCAGGTGCTTATTAAGAAAATAATCTGTCATGACCAAGTGGGCTTCATTCCCGAGATGCAGGGATGGTTCAACATACGCAAATCTATAAATGTAATTCACCATATAAACAGAAGCAAAAAAAAAAAATCATATGATTCTCTCAATCAACACAGAAAAAGCATTTGACAAAATTCAACACCCTTTTATGATAAGAATGCTTAACAAAATAGGCATAGATGGGGCTTACCTAAAATTGATACAAGCCATTTATCACAAACCCACAGCCAACATCATACTGAATGGGGAAAAATTGAAAGCATTCCCACTTAGAACTGGGACCAGACAAGGTTGCCCACTATCTCCACTTCTATTCAACATAGTGCTGGAAGTCCTGGCCACAGCAATCAGGCAAGGGAGTGGAATTAAAGGATTATGAATGGGAACAGAAGAGATGAAACTCTCACTATTTGCTGATGACATGATATTATATCTAGAAAACCCCAAGGATTCAACCAAGAGGCTACTGGAATTGATAAATGAATTCAGTAAAGTCTCAGGATATAAAATCAATACACACGAATCAGAGGCTTTTATATACGCCAATAGCAGTCATACCGAGAACCAAATCAAAGACTCAATTCCCTTCACAATAGCAACAAAGAAAATAAAGTACCTACGAATACATTTAACTAAGGAGGTAAAAGACCTCTACCGGGAGAACTATGAAACGTTGAGGAAGGAAATAGCAGAGGACATAAACAGGTAGAAAACCATACCATGCTCGTGGGTCGGCAGAATCAACATCATTAAGATGTCCATAGTACCCAAAGTGATCTACAGATTCAATGCAATTCCTATTGAAATACTAACATCATTCTTCACAGATGTAGCAAAATCAATTCTATGCTTCATATAGTACCAGAGAAGACCCCACATAGCAAAAACAATTCTAGGCAATAAAATCAAAATGGGAGGTATCAGCTTACCAGACTTCAAACTTTATTATAAGGCTGTAGTAATCAAAACATCTTGGTACTGGCACAAAAATAGAGCCATTGACCAGTGGAACAGAACTGAGAACCCAGATGTAAAATCATCCTCATGTAGCCACCTAATCTTTGACAAAGCAGACAAAAATATACACTGGGGAAAAGAATCCTTATTCAATAAATGGTGCTGGGAAAACTGGATAGCCGCATGTAGAAGACTGAACCAGGATCCACACCTTTCACCGCTCACAAAAATCAACTCACTCTGGGTAACAGACTTAAACCTGAGGAGTGAAACTATTAGAATTCTAGAGGAAGATGTTGGAAATACTCTTCTAGACATTGGCCTAGGCAAAGAATTTATGAAGAAGACCCCAAAGGCAATCACAGCATCAACCAAAATAAATAAATGGGACCTGATCAAACTAAAAAGCTTCTGCACAGCCAAAGGAACTGTCACAAGAGCAAACAGACAACCTACAGAATGCGAGAAAATTTTTACATGCTGCAAATCCAGTAAAGGGCTGATAACTAGATTCTACTTAGAACTCAGGAAAATCAACAAGAAAAAAATCAAACAACCCTATCGAAAAGTGGGCAAAGGACATGAATAGAAACTTTTTTTCAGAAGAAGAAAGAATAATAGCCAAAAAACATATGAATAAATGCTCAACATCTCTAATCATCAGGGAAATGCAAATCAAAACCACAATGAGATATCACTTATCTCCAGTGAGACTGGCCTCTATCAAAAAGTCCCAAAACAATAAATGTTGGCATGGATGCGGAGAGATAGGAACACTTATACACTGCTGGTGGGACTGCAAACTAGTGCAACCTCTGTGGAAAGCAATACGCAGATGCCTTAAAGAGATACAATTAGAAGTACCATTCGATCCAGCAATCCCATTACTGGGTATCTACCCAAAAGAACAAATGATACTCTATAGGGAAGACACCTGCACCCGAATGTTTATAGCAGCACAATTCACAATTGCAAAGATTTGGAAACAACCCAAGTGTCCATCAATGCATGAGTGGATTAATAAAATGTGGTATGTGTATACCATGGAGTACTATTCAGCTTTAAGAAACAATGGTGATATAGCACCTCTTGTGTACTCCTGGATAGAGCTGGAACACATTCTACTAAGTGAAGTATCCCAAGAATGGAAAAACAAGCACCACATGTACTCACCATCAAATTGGTATTAACTGATCAACACATAAGTGTACATATAAGAATAACATCTATTGGATGTCGGGCAGGGGGGAGGAGGGAAGGGTAAGAGGGAACGGGTATATGCATACACAAAGAGTGCGATGCACACCATCTGAGAGATGGACACGCTTGAAACTCGGACTTGGAGGGAGAGAGGAGACAAGGGCAACATACGTAACCTAAACATCTGTACCCCCATAATATGATTAAAAAGAAAAAACTGTACCTAATCCTAACACTTGCCCTAACCCTGAAAAGAAGCTTTACCCTATACCTAACCATGGCCCTAACCCTAACCATAGCCCTAACCCTAACAGTAAAACTGACCCTAAGTCTAACTCTAGCCTGACGCTAACCATAGCCCTAAAGCTGCCCCTAACACTAACACTAGCCCTAACGTTAGACTTAACCTTAACCCTGACCCTAACAATAACACTACCACTAGCCCTAACACTAATGCAAAACCTAGGCCTAATCCTAAACCAGCACTAACTCTAAGCCTACCCCTAGCCCTGACCCTAACCCAAGGCCTATCCATAACCCTAAAGCTGCCCTGTCCCCAACCCTAGCCCTAAACCTAACCATAACCCTAACCCTAATCCTAGCCCTAACCCTAACGCTAAAGCTAGCCCCAAACCTAACGCTAGGCTTAACCTTAACTGTAGACCTAACCCTAACATTTACCCTAGCCCAATGCTAGCCGTAGCTTACACCATAGGTGTAGCTGTAACCATAGCCCTAGCTTTAACCCTAGTGCTAGCACTACCACTACCTCTAACCTTAAAACTCAGCCTAAGAGAAATATCTACAAGTAATATCTTCTCATACATTGAAACATTTGCTGAGAATGAACACACTGCTTCAACTCACACAGTTATGAACTGCTATAAACAACCAATCGTCTAGCGTAATTCTCTGAGTGAATATAAAAGTGTTTTCATATGAAACTCTTTTGCAGCTAAAAATCACCCTCTTGATACGAAATGCCTTTCTTATGTGCAAAGAAGCTTTAAGGCATGTACGAGAATGAGCTTCTACAAATGTAAAACCCTAGACCTAGTGCCAAACCTAGGAATAATGCTAACCCTACCCAGAGGTGTAAACTTTGGCTTAGCCCTAACAATAACCTTAACCCTAACCCTAAAGCTGGATCTAAACCTAACACTAGCCCTAACCCTTAACCTAGCCTTACCCCTACCACTAGACCTAACCCTGATGTTAAGCATATCCCTAACCCTAGCCCTAACCCTAACCCTAATGCTAAACCTGATGCTAACCCTAACATTAATCCTAACCCTAACCCTACCCATAACCCTAGCCCTAACCCTAAATTTCTCACTAATGCTAACACTATCCGTAACCCTATCCCCACTCTAGCCTGTATCCTAAACCCAGCCCTAACCCTAACACTAATAATAACCCTAACCCTAACACTAATGTTCACCCTAACCCTAACCCCTGCCCTGACCCTAAACCTAATGGTCAACCTAACCCTGACACTTACCCTAATCTAACACTAGTCCTAACCCTAACCTTTACCCTAGTCTGAACCCTCACCCTACCCTTAACCTAACCCTAGCTCTAACTTTAAACATAACCCCAAACATTAGCCTAGCCCTAGGACAAAACCTATCCCTAGCCCTAACACTAATGCTAACCCTAGCCCTAACTCTAACGATAAGCATAATCTGAATGCTAACACTAGACCTAACACTGACCCTAACCTAAGCCTAGCCCTAACGCTTAAAAAGAACTTCCAGTAATGCTAACCCTAACCCTGGCCCTAAACCTACTCAGACCCTAGCCCTAACCCTGGACTTAACCGTAATACTGACCCTAACCCTAACACTAGCACTAACCCTGACACTAACCCTTGCCTTAACCCTGACCTTAGACCTATCAGTAACACTAAAACTAGCCCTAACACTAACCCTAACCCTATCCTAACCCTAACCATAACCAAAAACCTAAGCATCCTCCTCACCCTATCCCTAGCCTTAACCCAAAACTAGCCCTAACTATAACCCTAACCCTACTAACCATAGCCCTAACCCTAACCATAGCCCTACCCTAACACTAAAGCTGACCCTAACCCTAAACATAGCCTTAACATTTACAGTAGCCCTAACGATGACCCTGACACTAACCCCAGCCATAACCCTAGCCGTGACCTTAACTCTGACCCTAACAATAACACCAGCACTAACCCTAACACTAATGCTAAACCAACCCCTAACCCTAATCCAGCCCTAACCCTAATCCTAACCTTAGCCCTAAAGCTAATGATAGCCTTAACCCTAGCACTAAAGATAACCCTAAACCTATCCATAGTGCTAACCTTAACCCTAACCCTATCATTAGCCCTAATCCTAACCCAGACCTAACCCTAAAGCTAACCCTGAACCTATCTCAAAAGCTAAACCTACCCCTAAGTGTAAACCTGACCCTAACCGCAACCCTAACACTGGAACCAACCTTAACTCTAACCCTAAACTTACCCCTAAACCTTGCCCTAACCCTAACACTAGCCCTAAACTTAACACTAGCCCTATCCATACCCCCATCAGTAAACCAACCCCTAATCCTAAACCTAAATCTGGCCCTAAACCTAACGTTAGACCTAAACCTAACTGTAGCCCTAAACTTAACAGAAAATCTAACCCAAATCCTAGACCTAGGTCTAAACATATCCTCTGCCCTTACCATTAATCCTAGAACTAGCCCTAACCCTAACGCTAACCCTACTGAAACCCTAACCCAAACACTCGCCATAATCTAACCCTAGACCTAACCCTAACCCTAGCCCTATCATTGATGCTAAAGCTATCCCTGTCCTAACCCTAGCCCTAACCCTAACCCTAAGAGTAGCCTTAAACCTAACCCTAAGTCTTAACTGTAAACCTAACCCTAACACTAAACCTAACACTAGCCTTAACATAACCCACGCCCTGGCCCTAACCATAACCCTAAACCTATTGCTAATGCTAACACTAGCTGTAACCCTATCCCCAACCCTACCCCATATACTAAACCTAGCCCTAACCCTAACACTTGCACTATCCCTAACCCTAACCCTAACCCTCATCCTAACTCTAACCCTAGCCCTAACCCTAACCCTAAAGCTGGACCTAACTCCAACCCTAAACCTAAAAATAACACTAGCACTAACCCTAACCTCAACCCTAGTGTGAACCCTGACCCTAGCCCTTAACATTACCCTAGCCCTAACTTTAAACATAACCCAAAAGATAACCCTAGCCCTAGGACTAAGCCTAACCCTAGTACTAACACTAATCCTAACCCTAGTTCTAAACCTACCCATAACCCTAACCCTAGCCCTAACCCTACCCCTGGCCCTAACACTAACCCTAACCATATCCCTACCACAAACCTAAAGCTAGCCCTAAACAAAACCTTACCCCTAACCCAAACCCTAGCCATAACCCTGACTCTGACATTAACATTAGCCCTAACCCATCCGTAACCCTAACCTTCACCTTAACACTGACACTAGCAGTAACCCTATCCCTTATGCTAACCTTAGCCCTAACCCTAAGCATAAGCCTAACCGTAGGCATAAATCTCACCCTATCTCTAGCCTTAACCCAAAACTATACCTAACCCTAACACTAGCCTAACCCTAAAAATAAACTTAACCATAAACCTAACCGTAGCCCTAACACTAATCACAGCCCTAACTCTAACCCTAAAGCTGGCCTTAACCCTAACCCTAGCCCAACTCTAACCATAGCCCTAAAGCTGCTCGTAATACTAACACTAGCCCTAACCTTAGACTTAACCCTAACTCTGACCCTAACAATAACACTAGCAGTAGCCCTAACACTAACGTTATACCTAGGCCTAACCCTAACCTAGCCCTCACCTTAAGCCTAACCATAGCCCTAATGCTAACCCTAACCCTAACCTTATTTCTAGGACTAAACCTAGCATTAGCCCTAACACTAATTCTAACCCTACCCATAAACCTAAGGATAACCCTAACCCAAACGCTAACACTAGACCTAAGTCTAAACCTAACCCTAACTCTAGCCCTAGCTTAAACCATAGCTGTAGCTGTAACCATAGCCCTAGCTCTAACCCTAGCCCTAGCAGTAGCACTACCACTAACCCTAACACTAAACGTAAGAGTAGTATCTATAAGTAACACAGTCTTATACCTTGAAATGTTTGAAAAGAAAAAGAACACACTGCTGCAGTTCGGAGACATATGCAAACCTGTAAACAACGTCTAGCTTGTTTCTTTCAGTGAATATAAGTGTGTTCATATGAAACACATATTTCCGGCTAATGTTACCTGCCTAGTAAGAAATGCTTTCTTAAACATGCTGGATGAGTAAGAGAACAAAATACTACTGTTCACACAGGTAACCAAACATATAAACAACTGACTGTCTAGCTACTTTCTTTAAGTGCAAGTAAGAGTTTTCATATTTAACTCCTTGCTGGCTAAAAATTACCCCCTTCGTATGAGTTGGTTTCCCCTTCCCTAGGTGGGTTTCACAAGAAACTCTGCACACTGCTTCCATTCTCAGAGTTACACAAATATAGAAACAACTGAGTGTCTAGCTGCTTTCACTAAGTGTATGCAAGTGTTTTCATATGAAACTCCTTTCAGGCTAACATTTACCTTCATCCTATGAAATGACTTTTTCTTTCTTAGGTGTGATACATATGAAAACGCTTACATTCAGTTAGAGAAAGCAGCAAGACAATCAGTTGCTTCTATGTTGGCCTAATTCTGAGAACCCAAGGGTTGTATAGAATTTCTTGTCAGACACCTAAGAAGCAGAGTCATTTCACAAGAGAAGGGTAATTTTCAGCCTCAAAAGAGACACATGTGAAAACTCTAATATAGACATAGAGATAATAGCTAGACACTCAGTTGTTTCTATGTTTGCATAACTCAGAGAATCGAAGTAGTGTGCAGAGTTTCTTGTCAAACAAACACACATAAGAAACAGAAAGTCATCTCTTATGAAGAGGGTAAATTTTAGCCGCAATGGGGATACATATAGAAACCTTTATATTCACTGAGAGAAAGGAGCTAGACACTTGGTTGTTTCTACCTTTACACAACTCTGAGAGGTGAAGCAGTGTGCAGTGTTTCTTGTCAAACACACCTAAGAAAGAGAATGTGATATTGTATGAAGAGGGTCATTTTTAGCCACAATGGAGATACACGTAAAAACGCTTTTATACACTTAGAGAAAGGAGCTAGACACTTGGCTGTTTCTATGTTTGCTTACCTCTGGTAACTGAAGCAGTGTGTAGTTTATTCTCAAACACACATAAGGGCAAGACATTTCATAAGAGGAGTGTAATTTTTAGGCGGAAGGGAGTAACTTATGAAAACCCTTATATTCACTTAAAGAAAGCAGCTATACACACTGTTGCTTCTTTACTTGCATAACTCTGAGAGCCGAAGAAGTATGTATTGTTTCTTGTCAAGCACACCTAAGAAACAGACAGTCATTTCGTACCAAGTGGGTGGTTTTTAGCCAGAAAAGAGTTGTATGCGAGAACACTTCTATTCACTTCGAGAACGCAGCTAGACACTTGGTTGTTTCCCTGTTGATTAACTATGAGAAGCAAAGCAGTGTGTAGAATTTCCTGTCAAACACGCCTGAGAAAGAAGAATTCATTTTGTAGGAATAGGGTAAATTTTAGGTGGAATGGAGATATATACAAAAACCCTTAATTTCAATCAGAGAAAGGAGCTAGACACTTGGTTGTGTCTATGTTTCCATAACTCAGAGAACTGAAGTTGTGTGTAGAGTTTCTTGGCAAACACAGCTAAGAAACAGAAATTCATTTCGTACGAAGAAGGCAATTTTTTGCCAGAAGGGAGTTACGTACGAATACGCTTATATTCACTCAGAGAAAGCAGCTAGACACACGGTGGTTTCTATGTTGACTTATGTCTGAGAACCAAATTAGAGTGTAGAGTTTCTTGTCAAACACACCTAAGAAAGAAAAAGTCATTTCGTACGAAGACGGTAATTTTTAGCCAGAATGGAGAGACATACGAAAACCTTATATTCACTTAGAGAAAGCAGCTGGACGATCTGTAGTTTCTATGCTTGCCTGACTCTGATAACCAAAGCGGTGTGTATTGTTTCTTTTCTAACACACCGAAGAAACAGAAATTCATTTCATATGAACAGGGTCATTTTTAGCAGCAAAGGAGATACATAGGCAAACCCCTATATTCAGTAGGAGAAAGGGGCTAGACACACATTTGTTTCTATGTTTATGTAACTCTGATAACAAAGCAGTGTGTAGAGTATCCTGTCAAACACTCCAAAGAAACAAAATGTCACTTTGTGCAAAAAGGGTAACATTTAGCTGGAAAGGAGACAAACATAGAATGCTTACCTTCACTTACAATGAGCAGGTTGACACTCGCTTCTTTCTATGTTTGGGTAACTGAGAACCAGAGTAGCATGTAGGTTTCCTGTCAAAAAAGCCTAAGAAATAGAAAGCCATTTCATACCAAGAAGGTAGCTCATAGCTGGAAAGGAGTTATATATGACAACGCTTACGTTCACTTAGGGAAAGCAGATAGACACTCGGTTGTTTCCCTGTTGATTAACTCTGAGAAGCAAAGCAGTGTGTAGAATTTCCTGTCAAACATGCCTAAGAAAGAAGAATTCATTCGTGGGAAGAGGGTAAATTTTAGGCAGAATGGAGAGACATATGAAAACCCATAATTACAATTAGAGAAACGAGCTAGACATTCCGTTGTTTCTATGTTTCCATAATTCTGAGAACTGACATTGTGTGTAAAGTTTCTTGGCAAACACAGCTAATAAACAGAAATTCATTTCATGCGAAGAAGGTAATTTTTTGCCAGAAAGGAGTTACATGTGAATACGCTTACATTCACTTAGACAGAACAGCTAGACAGACGGTTGTTTCTATGTTGACTTATCTCTGAGAACCAAAGGAGTGTGTAGAGTTTCTTGTCAAACACACCCAAAAAAAAAAATAAGTCATTTTGTAAGAAGATGGTAATTTCTAGCCAGAATAGAGAAACATAGGAAAACCTTATACTCACTTAGAGAAAGCAGCTGAACACTTGGTTTTTTCTATGTTGCCTATCTCTGATAACCAAAGCAGTGTGTTTTGTTTCTTGTCAAACACACTTAAGAAACAGAAAGTCGTTTCGTATGAAGACACTAATTTTTAGCCGGAAGGGACATACATATGAAAATCCTTACATTCACTGATAAAAGGCAGCTAGATACTCAGTTGTTTCTATGTTTTCATCACTCTGAGAATATAAGTAGTGTGTGTAGAATTTCTTGTCAAACACACTTAAGAAACACAAAGTCTTTTCTTCTGAAGAGGGTAATTTTTAGCCTTAATGGAGATACATATGAAAACCCTTATATTCATGGAGAAAAAGCAGCAAGACACTCTGTTGTTTCTACGTTTCTGTGACTCTGAGAACCAAAGCAGTGTGTAGAGATTCTTGTGAAACACACGCAAGAAAGAACAAGTCATTTCATAGGAAGAGGGTAATTTTTAGCCGCAATGGTGATATGTATGGAAACCCTTATAGTCACTAAGAGAAAGGAGCTAGACACTCGGTTGTTTCCATGTTTTCTTACCTCTGGTACCTAAAGCAGTGTGTAGTTTATTCTCCAACACACATAAGAATGAACAAGTGATTTGGAATGAAGAGCATAATTTTTAGCTGGAATAAATTATGAAAACCCTTATATTCACTTAGAGAAAGCAGCTAGACAATTGGTTGTTTCCCTGTTGATTAACTCTGAGAGGCAAAGCCCTGTGTAGAATTTCCTGTCAAACACGCCTGAGAAAGAAGAATTTGGTCATGGGAAGAGGGTAAATTTTAGGTAGAATGGAGTTACATATAGAAACACATACATTCTCTCCAAGAAAGCTACTAGACGGTGGGCACTTCATAGGTTTGTATAACTTTGAGAAAAAAAGCAATGTGTAGAGTTTCTAGTCAAACATACCTAAGAGAGGAGAAGTCATTTTGTTGGAAGAGGGTAACTTTTAGGAGAAATGGAGTTACATATAGAAACGCATACATTGTCTCACAGAAAGATGCTGGACATTCGGGACTTTACAGGTTTGCACAACTTTGAGACACAAAGCAGTGTGTAGAGATTCTAGTCAATCACACCTAAGAAGGAGAAGTCATTTTGTTGGAAGTGGATAACTTTTAGGTAGAAAGGAGTTACATACAGAAACACATACATTGTCTCACAGAACGATGCTAGACATTGGAAACTTTATAGGTTTGCACAACTCAGAGAAACAAAGCAGTGTATATAGGTTCTAGTCAAACACACCTAATAAAGGAGAAGTCATTTCATTGGAAGTATGTAACTTTTTGTCTGAATGGAGTTACATATACGAATGCATACACTCTCTGAGGGAAAGCTGCTAGACATTAGGCACTTTATAGGTTGGCACAACTTTGAGAAACAAAGCAGTGTGTAGAGTTTTTAGTCAAACACACCTAAGAGAGAACAGATCATGTCGTTGGAAATATGTAACATTTAGGCTGAATGGAGTTACATATACAAATGCATACATTCTCTCAGAGAAGCCTGCTAGACATTGGGCAATTCATGGGTTTGCACTACTTTGAGAAACAAACCAGTATGTAGAGTTCGTAGTCAAAGACACCTAAGAAACCAGAAGTCATTTCATTGGAAGAGCGCAAATTTTATGTGGAATAGAGTTACATATACATATGCACACATTTTCTCAGAGAGAGCTGGTATACATTGGGTACCTTACAGGTTTGAACAACTTTGAGAAACAAAGCAGTGTGTACAGTTTCTAGTCTAACACACCTAAGAAAGGAGAGGTCATTTCCTTGGAGGTATGCAACAGTTAGAATGGAGTTGCATATACAAATGCATACATTCTCTCAGAGAAAGCTGCCACACATTGGGCAATTTATAGATTTGCACAACATTGAGAAGCAAAGCAGTGTGTAGAGTTTCTACTGAAACACATGTAAGAAAGGAGAAGTCATTTCGTTGGAGGAAGATAACCTATAGGCAGAATGTATTTACATATACCCATGCATGCATTCTGTCAGAGAAAGCTACTAGACATTGGGCAATTTATAGGTTTACACAACTTTGAGAAACAAAGTAGTATGTAGAGTTTCTAGTCAAAGACACCTAAGAAAGGAGAAGTCATTTCATTGGAAGTATGTAACTTTTTGGCTGAATGCAGTTACAAATACAAATGCATACATTCTCTCAGAGAAAGCTGCTAGGCATTGGGAAATTTATAGATTTGCACTACTTTGAGAAACAAACCAGTGTGCCGAATTTCTAGTCAAAGACATTTAAGAAACTAGAAGTAGTTTTATTGGAAAAGAGTAACTTTCAGGTGGAATAGAGTTACGTATAGAAATGCACAAATTATCTCAGAGAAAACTGTGATACATTGGGCTGTTTGTAGGTTTCAACAACTTTGAGAAACAAAGCAGTGTGTACAGTTTATAGTCAAACACAAGTATGGGAAGAGAAATCATTTCATTGGAAGAATGCAACATTTACGCTGAAAGCAGTTACATATACAAGCGCATACATTCTCTCACAGAAAGCTGCTAGACATTGGATAATTTATAGCTTTGAACAACTTTGAAAATGAAAGCTGTGTACAGCGTTTCTATCCAAACACACCTAATAGAGGAGCAATCTTTTCATGGGAAATATGTAACCTTTATGCCGAATGGAGTTACATATACAAACACGTACATTCTCTGAGAGAAAGTGGCTAGACATTGGGCAATTTACAGGATTGCACATCTTTGAGAAGCAAAGCAGTTTGTAGAGTTTCTAGTCAAGCACTCCTAAGATAGGAGAAGTCATTTCTTTGGAATAATGTAACTTTTGGGCCAAATGGAGTTACATATACAAACAGATACATTCTCTCAGAGAAAACTGCTATACATTGGACACTTTATAAGTTTGTATAACCTTGAGACACAAAGCAGTGTGGAGAGTTTCTAGTCAAACACAGCTAAGAAAGGAGAAGTAATTTCGTTGGAAGAAGGTAACCTATAGGCCGAATGGTGTTACATATGGAAATACATACATTCCTTCAGAGGAAGCTGCTAGACATTGGGCAATTTATAGCTCTGCACAACTTTGAGAAACAAAGCAGTGTGTAGAGTTTCTAGTCAAACACACCTAAGATGGGAGAAGTCATTTCTTTGGAAGAATGTATCTTTTAAGCCGAATCGTGTTACATATACAAACTATTACATTCTCTCAGAGAATACTGCTAGACATTGGGCACTTTATAAGTTTGCACAACATTGACAAACAAACCAGTGGGGAGAGTTTCTAGCCTAACACACCTAGGAAGGAGAAGTAATTTCATTGGGAGAGGGTAATCTTTAGGCCGAATGGAGTTACGTATACAAAGGCATACATTCTTTCGGAGAAACTGGCAGTCATTGGGCAATTTATCGGTTTGCACTACTTTGAGAAACAAACCAGTGTGTGGAGTTTCTACTCAAAGACACCCAAGAAACTGGAAGTCATTTCGTTGTAAGAGAGTAACTTGTAAGTGGAACAGAGTTACATATGGAAATGCACAGTCTCTCAGAGAAAGCTGCTATAGATTGGGTACTTCATAGGTTTCAACAACTTTGAGAAACAGAGGTGTGTGTACAGTTTTTAGTCAAATACACGTATAGGAATAGAAATCTTTTCATTGGGAGAATGCATCTTTTATGCTAAATGGAGTTACATATACAAAGGCATACGTTCTCTCAGAGAAAGCAGCTAGACACTGGGCACTTCATAAGTTGTCACTACTTTGATAAACTAAGCAGTGTGTAGAGTTTCTAGTCAAACACACCTACGAGGGGATAGATCATTTAGTTTGAAATGTGTAACTTATAGGCCGAATGAAGTTACATATACAAATGCATGCATTCTCTCAGAGAAAAAGGCTACACATTGGCCAATTTACAGGATTGCACAACGTTGAGAAACAAAGCAATGTGTAGAGTTTCCAGTAAAATACACCTAAGAAGGAGAAGAAGTCATTTCTTTGGAAGAATGTATCTTTTAAGCCAAATCAAGTTACATATACAAATGCATACATTTTCTCAGAGAAAGCTGCAATACACTGGGTACTACATAGGTTTGAACAACTTTGAGAAACAAAGCAGTGTGTACAGTTTCTATTCAAACACACGTAAGGGAAGAGAAATCGTTTCATTAGAAGATTACAACTTTCAGGCTGAATGGAGTTACATATACAAATGCATACATTCTCTCAGAGGAAGCTACTAGATATTGGGCAATTTATAGGTTTGCACAACTTTGAGAAACAAAGCAGTCTGTGGAGTGCCTAGCCAAACCCATCTAAGAAAAGAAAAGTTATTTCATTTTAAGTATGTAATCTTTAGGCTGAATGGAGTTACACGTAAGAAAGCATACATTCTCTCAGAGAAAGCTGCTAGACATAGGGCAGTTTATAGGTTTGCATAACTTTGAGAAACACAGCAGTGTGTAGAATTTCTAGTCAAACATACCTAAGAAAGGAGAAGTCATTTCATTGGTAGCATGTAACTTTTAGGCTGAATGGGGTTACATATACATACACATACATTCTCTCAGAGGAAGCTGCTAGACATTGGGCACTTTATGGGTTTCCACAACTTTGAGAAACAAAGCAGTGTGCGGAGTTTCTAGCCAAACACACCTAAGAAAGGAGAAACCATTCTGTTGGAATTATGTAACTTTTAGACCAAATGGAGTTATATATACAAGCGCATACATTCTCTCACAGAAAGCTGCTAGACACTGGGCAATTGATAGATTTGAACATCTTTGAGAAACAAAACAGTGTGAAGCATTTGTAGCCAAACACTCCTAAGAAATGAGAAGACATTTCATTGGTAGTATGTAACTTTTAGCCTGAATGGGGTTACATATACAAACGTATACATTCTCTCAGAGAAAGCTGCTAGACATAGGGCTGTTTATAGGTTTGCACAACTTTGAGAAACAAAGCAGTGTGTAGAGTTTGTAGCCAAAGACTCCTGGGAAGGGAGAATTCTTTTCTTTGGAAGTATATAACTTTTAGACCAAATGGAGTTACATATACCAACGCATATATTCTCTCAGAGAGAGGTGCTAGACATTGGGCAATATATAGGTTTGAACAACTTTAAGAAACAAAGCAGTGCATAGAGTTTCTAGCCAAATGCACCTAAGAAAGGAGAAATCATTTCACTGGAAGAATGTATCTTTTAGGTAGTATGCAGTTAAATATAGTAACACATTCATTCTCTCAGAGAAAGTTGCTAGACATTGGGCAATTTATAGGTTTATGTAACTTTGAGGACAAAGCAGTGTTTAGAGTTCCTAGTCAAACACACCAACGAAAGGACAAGTCATTTTGTTGGACGCATGTAAATTTAGGCTGAATGGAGTTCCATATACAAACGCATACATTCTCTGAGAGAAAGCTGCTAGACATGGGACATATTATAGGTTTCCACAACTTCGAGAAACAAAGCAGTGTATAGAGTTTCTGGTCAAACACACCAAAGAGAGGACATATCATTTCATTGGAAATATGTAACTTTTATGCTGAATGGAGTTACATATACAAACGCATACATTCTCTTAGAGAAAGCTGCCAGACATTGGGCAATTTAGAGGATTGCACAACTTTGAGAAAGAAAGCAGTGTATAGTTTTTTGTAAATCACACCTAAAAAGGAAACATAATTTCGTTGGGAGTATGCAACTTTTACACTGAACGGAGTTACATAGACAAACTCACACATTCTATCAGAGACAGCTGCTAGATATTGGGCACTTTATAGGTTTCCAGGACTTCGAGAAACAACAGTGTATAGAGTTTCTAGTAAAACACACCTAAGAGAGGACAGATCATTTTCTTGGAAACATGTAACTATAATGCCAAATGGAGTTACATATACAAACGCATACACTCTGTCAGAGAAAACGAGTAGACATTGGGCAATTTACAGGATTGCACAACCTTGAGAAACAAAGCAGGGTGTGTAGTTTGTAGTAAAACACACCTAAGAGAGGAGAAGTCATTTCTTTGGAAGTATGCAACTTTCAGGCCAAATGAAGTTACATATACAAATGCACACATTCTCTCAGAGAAAGTGGTTATACATGGGGTGATTTATAGATTTCAACAACTTTGAGAAACAAAACAGTGTGTATAGTTTCCAGTCAAACATACATATTGGAAGGGAAATCATTTCATTGGAAGAATGCAACTTTTAGGCCAAATGGAGTTACATATACAAATGCACACATTCTCTCAGAGAAAGCTACTAGACATTTGGCAATTTATAGGTTTGCACAAGTTTGAGAAACAAAGTAGTGTGTAGAGTTTCTAGTGAAACACACCTAAGAAAAGGGAAGTCTTTTCTTTGGGAGTGTGTAACTTTTAGGCTGAATGTGGTTACATATATATATGAATACATTCTCTCAGAGAAAGCTGATAGACATTGGGCAATTTATAAGTTTGTAGAACTTTAAGAAACCAAGCAATGTATATGTAGAGTTTCTTGTAAAACACACCTAAAAGAGGACAGATGATGTTGTTGGACATATGTCAGTTTTAGGCCGAATGGAGTTACATATACAAAGGCATACATGCTCTCAGAGAAATCTGCTAGACATTGGGCAATTTATAGGTTTGCACAAGTTTGAGAAACAAAGCAGTGTGTAGAGTTTCTAGTCAAACACACCTAAGAATGGAGAAGTCATTTCGTTTGGAGTATGTAACTTTTAGGCTGATTTGAGTTACATATACAAACCGATACATTCTCTTGGAGAAAGCTGCTGGACACTGGGAAATTTATAGGTTTTTAGAACTTTAAGAAACAAAGCAGTATGTAGAGTTTCCAGTCAAACACCTAGGAGAGGAGAACTCATTTCGTTGGAAATATGTAACTTTTAGGCTCAATGGAGTTTCATATATAAATGCATACATTATCTCAGAGAAAGCTGCTAGACATTGGGCAACTTATTGGTTTGCACTTCGAGACACAAAGCAGTGTGTAGAGCTTCTAGTCAAACACGTATAAGAAAGGAGAAGTCATTTCTTTGGACGAATGTAACTTTTAGGCCAAAGGGAGTTACATAGAGAAATGCATACATTCTCTCAGAGAAAACTGCTACACATTGGGCGCCTTATAGGTTTTCACAACCTTGAGAAATGAAGCAGTGTGGAGAGTTTCTAGTCAAACACACCTAAGAAAGGAGAAGTAATTTGGTTAGAAGAGGGTAACCTTTAGGCTGAATGGATTTACATAAACAAATGCATACATTCCTTTAAAAAGCTTCTAGATATTGGGGTATTTATAGGTCTGCACAACTTTGAGAAACAAAGCAGTGTGTAGAGTTTCTAGTCAAAGACTCCTAAGAAACTAGAAGTCATTTCATTGGAAGAGAGTAACTTTTAGGTGGAATAGAGTTACATGGAGAAACGCACACATTCCCTCAGAGAAAGCTGCTACACATTGCGTATTTTATAGGTTTGAACAACTTTGAGAAAAAAGCAGTATGTACAGTTTCTAGTTAAACACAGGTATGGGAAGAGAAATCGTTTCATTGGAAGAATGTAACTTTTAGGCAGAATTGAATTACATATACAAATTCATACATTGTCTCAGAGAAAGCTGGTAGACATTTGCCAATGTACAGTATTGCACAGCTTTGAGAAACAAATCATTGTGCATAGTTTATTGTCAAACACACGTAAGAAAGGCGCAGTAATTTCTTTGGAAGTATGTAACCTTTAGGCTGAATAGAGTTCCACATACAAACTCATACATTGTCTCAGACAAAGCTGCTAGACATTGGGCACTTAATAGGCTTCCACCACTTTGGGAAACAAGCCAGTGTATAGAGTTTCTAGGCAAACAAACCTAAGAGTGGACAGATCATTGTGTTGAAATATACAACTTTTAAGCCGAATGCAGTTCCTTATACAAACACATACATTCTCTCAGTGAAAGCTGCTAGCCATTCGGTACTTTACAGGATTTCACAACTTTGAGAAAGAAAGCAGTGTGTATACTTCACAGTCAAACACACTTAAGACAGGTGAAGTCATTTCGTTATAACTACGTAACTTTTAGAATGAATGGAGTTACATATACAAGGGCATACATTCTCTCAGAGAAAGCTGCTAGACATTGGGCACTTTATAGGTTTCCACAACTTTGAGAAACAAACCAGTGTATAGAGTTGCAAAGTGACACAAACTTAAGAGAGGACAGACCATTATGCTGGAAATATGTAACTTTTAAGCCAAATGCAGTTCTATATATAAACACACACATTCTCTCAGGAAAGCCGCTAGACATTGGGCATTTTACAGGATTGCACAACATTGGGAAAGAAAGCACCACGTATAATTCGTAGTCAAACCCACCTACGAAAGGAGAAGTCTTTTCGTTATAAGTATGTAAGTTTTTGACCGAATGGTGTAACATATACAGACGCATGCATTGTCTCAGAGAAAGCTGCCAGACATTGGGCAATTTACACGTTTGCACAACTTTGAGAAACAAAACAGTGTGTATAGTTTGTAGTAAAACACACCTAAGGAAGGAGAAGTCTTTTTATTATAAGTATCTAACTTTTAGACCGAATGGAGTTACGTATAGAAATGGATACATTCTCTCACA
>RJWJ010004968.1:0-71533 GCA_004363605.1 Indri indri
CAGTAACCTCAAACTCCTGGGCTCAAGCAATCCTTCTGCCTCAGCCTCCCAAGTAGCTGGGACTACAGGCATGTGCCACCATGCCCGGTTTATTTTTTCTATGTATTTTTAGTCGTCCAGCTCATTTCTTTCTATTTTTTTAGTAGAGATGGGGTCTGGCCCGTGCTCCCAAGCTCAAACAATCCGCCCGCCTCAGCCTCCCAGAGTGCTAGGATTACAGGCGTGAGCCACCACGCCCAGCGCACACTTCAGTTTCTTACTCAGCTCTTTAGAACCACATAGTTAGGAAAAGCTTTGTAGTGCAGCGTTCCCCAACCTTTTTGGCACCAGGGCCTGGTTTCGTGGAAGATAATTTTTCCATGCACTGGAGTGGGAGTGGGGGATGGAAGCGGGTGCAGAGCTCAGGTGGTGATGCGTAGCCTGTTTCCTAATAGGCCATGGACCAGTACTGGGCTATGGCCCAGGGCTTGGGTACCACAGTTGTAGAGGACAGTTATGGTGGCCTAGAGTAGACCAATGCTTCTTAAATCTTAATGTTCAGATTAATTACCTGGGGATTTTGTTAAAATGCAAATTATGACTTAGTAAGTTTGGAATGGGGCCTGAGGTTCTGTAGTTGTAACAAGTTCCTGGGTGATACCGATAATTGCTGCTCAGAGACCACACTTTGGGTAGCAAGAATCTAGAGAACAGATCTTGCTCCTTTTTTTTATATTGTCTGGAAGTTACTGTTTTTAAGGGTGCATGTGCACATGCATTAACTCATGGCCACGAGCGTGTTTCCATAGGAGCTAAATTTCCCCAGAAGGATTTGAACTCCAGCCCCAGAAGGTTTGACCTTTAAAGTTAGATCCTGTGAACACATATGGCAAAATGTTGATGGTTGTTGAAATTGGATAATGGATGCGTGTAGGTTTGTTATATTTCTCTACTTTTGTTTAGAGCATCTTGTGGAAATGCTCATAATACACATTTGAAAATACAAGAAAATTAGATTCCTTTGAAGTTTGAGTTATTCCTAAAGATTTTCAGCCTGGTATATGTTACCATGCTTTTCCTAGATATCCTAGATGATTTGGAAGTGTTTTATTTTAATCAGTAGTGTATTTTGACTCACGTGAGTTTTAATTTTAGCATTTCAAAGTATTTTTAGAAGTTTAAAAATAACTGCAAAAAGAGGTTTGTTTCATATCTGCCTACCTTAGCGGCTGCAGTCAAATCTCCTTCAGCCTTCCTCATTCAAAAGAGAATGCCATAAGGTATGACATACCGTGGTCACAGTGTGATAGTGTGTTAGCCTTAGAGGCTCTTTACAGAACCTCTAAGGCCAGAATTCCTATCTTGATTGAGTGATGACTACTTGGAACACAATTGAACAGATTTTTGAGGTCTTCTCAGGGTTCTACAGAAAAGAGTTGTGATTAACTAGTGGTGTCTGTTGAAGTGTGCTGGATTGGAGAGTTGTAGCACAAATACAATATGTATTGGTTGACCCTGGTTCATTGAAAGCACTTGTTTTATAAATGAGAAAACAAGGCACAAAGAATTTAAATAAATGATCTGCGTTACGTTTATGGTTAGCAGAAGAGCCAGTACTAGAACCAGGTATCCTGATTCCTAGTCTAGTTCACTTTCTACCATTCCACCCTAATGATGGGAATTGAACTAGCCGTAGAGTATTTGCATGTTCAAATAGCTTGGTAGAGTGGAAGGACCTATTCACCTTTTAACTGGGCAATCTTAGGCAAATCAGTTAATCCTAAAAAAGGGTATACAGCAGGTCCTCCAATAATGTCGTTTCATTCAACGTCATTTTGTTATAACATTAATGAGAAAAAAATCGATTCCCAGCTGGGCTAGTGTCTGTATTGTGTTTTTGCATGTTCTCCCTATATTTGCATGGATTTTCTCTGGGTACTCTGGTTTCCTCCCACATTGTAAAGATGCACACATTAGGTCAATTGGCATGTCTAAATCGTTCCAGTCTGAGTGTGTACGTGCATGCGTGTGTGTGTGTAACTGTGCCCTGCAACGGAATGGTGTTCTGTCCCTGGTCGGTTCCCTCCTTGTGCCCTGAGCTGCCGCCATAGACTCAGGCCACCTGTGACCCTGTACTGGAATAAGCAGGTTGGAAAATGAATGACTGAACAAATACAAATTATTGTAAAATGAAAGTTCACAAAGTAGATGATAATCATACAAAATGCATGATAATAAATGATGTGGCACAAAAGTGCTCAGCAAGCACGCTGTATTTGTGATTGTTTTTGAACTGCCGTGGTAGGAAGTGCTCCTTACAATTTTTGCTTTGAGAACATTTGTTCCTCGATTTAACCTACTGTGTGACCACTGTCACAGATTGACCAAAAATTCGATAACGATCTTGTTTTTATTAATCTTTTTTTTTTTTTTTTTTTGAGACAGAGTCTTGCTCTGTTGCCCAGGCTAGAGTGCCGTGGCGTCAGCCTAGCTCACAGCAACCTTAAACTCCTGGGCTCAAGCAGTCCTTCTGCCTCAGCCTCCCAAGTAGCTGGGACTACAGGCATGCGCCACCATGCCCGGCTAATTTTTTTATATATATTTTTTTAGTTGTCCAGATCATTTCTTTCTATTTTTTAGTAGAGACGGGGTCTCGCTCTTTTTCAGGTTGGTCTCGAACTCCTGACCTTGAGCGATCCACCCGCCTCGGCCTCCCAGAGTGCTAGGATTACAGGCGTGAGCCACCACGCCCAGCCTTATTAATCTTTCTTAAATATACATGTAGCTTACATTTATTTCAATGTTTAATATTAGAAGTGTTTGCTGTCTTTATTTAGAAGCTTGATGATGCTTTTATGACCAGAAATATGCCTTAGGAACTTAACTCTTGTTTATATTAATTAGCATACAGCAAAATTGGTTTCCTTATATCAACACATTGACTGTCATGTGAGTTGTTTTTAACTCAGGCTAGTTTTGAGCCTGGGGCCTCAAGAAACAAAACCCTGCAGTTGGTTTGTGAAAATCTTACTTGTTGATATTCATATTATTACAATTAATATTGACAATTTAATCTTAAAAATGTGGATTGTGTTGCATATTTCTCACACACAGAAAACAATAAAAAATAACAAATTAGAAAGGATGGTTTTGTTTTAATAAAACACCGTGGCACCAGGGAAAAAAAATTTTTTTTTCTAGTGTGGCAGTCAGTGTGTTAATTTGCAGTTTCCAAGAACGTATTGACAACATTAAGTAAGGACTTACCTTAGTTTCTTCTTGTGGAGGTAACTGACTGTCTTCTTTTACTTTGGCCGCTAGGAAGCTCAGAGCCAAATTTGCAGCTCTAATGTAACAACACCGTTGTCCTCTTTGACCTGGATAATTGTATTCTAATCCTACTTTCTTCTCCAATCTGCTTTTGTCTTGACCTCCTAATCTAATTCATATTTTCTTGCTCTGATTTATTCATTTCATTTTTATTTCACTGTTTTATTGTGTCTTTACCATAAGCTGCCTCAAATATTTGTGAAATAGATGGTATATAAATAAATAACATTGGAACGTTTGAGAAAGTTGTTGTTGACAAGACCGATGAGGATGAAAATAGTGTTGTGGTTCTGAGGAAATGTTGGTGGTTGTCATATCTGCTCTTTCTTTTTTTTTTTTCTCCCTGGTCCTCTTGTCTCCCTGACCAGTCCGTCTTGGTTACCTGCAGCACCCCAACCCCCACCCAGGCCCTGTGGCTTTGGCTGCATCCTGAGCAGTGATCTCATCTCTGTCTCCAGCCTCATCCTGGATTCACAGATGCAGATCCATATTTCTGACCTCCTTCTTGCTGGATAGCTCCATCTGAATGTTCCAAGGTACCTCAACTCAACATGTTTAAAACTGAGCTCAGCATCCTTTCCTCAGAACTCCTTCTGCCTGGATCCCAGTCGTACCACCGTCAGCCTCACTGCTCCAGTCAGTAACCTGGTGCTCATTTTCTACTTTTTCTATTTTCTAATCCTTTACATCTAATCAGCAACTAAAACCTGTTACTTTAAATTACAGATATGTTGTGGGTCTAATCTCTCTACTCCATGCTTTGTATAAGGGCCTTTGGAGTTTTTATCTTGGCCCACTTTGGGGTTTCATTATTGCAGTAATCTCCACTCAATCTGCTTACCGTTTTATTGTCCCAACCCAGCCCATCCTTTGTCCTAAAGTCAATGGTCTCCATTCATCTTCAAGCTAAAGTTCAGATTACTTGACGTTTCATACATTTGCCTTTGCTAAGTTTAATAAGTCTTAAGTCTTATGTTTTGCCATTCCATAGCCTTGCCCAGAATTAACTTCTCTCTCCTATTCCTTTGGTGCAATTCAGTGCGCCTTTTAAGACTTGACTTGTTCTCCTTCCTCAGACCTCTCCAGGCTTCTTCTTGCTTCTCAAAATCCTGTATACATCTTTGTTATAGCTCTTACCACTCTGCGATGTATTGTTTAAGTGACAGTCTCCCATTTAATTGGATGCTTTTTGGAGGGTCCAAATTGCAAATTCTGAGTCTGTATCTCCAGTGTTGAGCTCCATACACGACTTCATAATTGTTCTGTCTAACTGTTCTAAATGCTTCACATATTTTTCTCATGTAACTTCTTTACAGCCCCATGAGGTCAGTACTGTTATTATCCCTATTTTACAAATGAAGAAACTGAGGCACAGAGCTTAAATAACTTGCTAGAGTTCACCCAGACAAGAAGTGATGGAGCCAAGATTTGAACTCAGCTCCCTCTTAACCATCACATATGCTGTCTGTGAGACTTATTTATCTAGCTATGGGAAGGCAAGAGTGGACCCAGTTGTTATTTCTTGAAGTTGCTTTTACTTTCTTAGTCTGTGATTTTGAATTAGTGGAGGAAAATGGAACATCTGAAACCTGGTGAATGTCACTGAAATCATGCAAGCCCTGTGTAACAATCTCCCTGCTTCCTTCCCTTCTGCTCTGGACCCTCCACATACTCCTCAGTTGTGTGAACTGGCATAAGGAAAATGCCACAATTCTTTGCCCTTCTAGAAAGCACACAGTCTGGAACTCCTCCAGAAAATTGTGTTCACTGTATTAAGGAGAGGTGGAGAGCAGCAGGCAGCTCTCACCCCAGCAGATTGAAAGAGATTTGTTTCTCCCCTTAATCAGCAAAGTCAGGACTTCCTGGAAGTGGGGGCCAGAAGTGAGAAGAATTCTCCATGAATGGAGCTGAAAAAGTTATTTGCCTTTGTCAACTCGCATGCACGAGTGTGCTCAGCGTGTTAAAAGTGCGGCACAAGGGCTTGTAGAGCACTTGTTTTTAGAGTACTCAGACTGCAAGAAAGTAAGATTAGCTAATGAGTGGCCACAATATGAAAAGAAAACTGTAAGCATTTAAGCCTAATGAGTTACATGGAGAAATTTCAACAAGAAAAAGGTGGCATGAGAAGATGAGCTGATAAAAAGAATTGTAAAAAACTGTAGGAATAAAGGCCATTGCTCATTTTTCTATTTGTGATGATGTTTCTTGCAAATAAGCCCCTCCTTTGTCTCCCTAACTTAGTTTTTATGTGGGGAATTTAAACTTATCTAAAGTCACTTTTGTTCTGTTTTTAACTAAGTAATTCAAAGCATAAACACTGAATTTTAAAACTATGTATTTGGGGAATTTTTTTCTACTTCTAAAAAATTGTCCCTTTTCTTTCAAAAAAAAATTATCCCCTTTCTTCATGTCTCCATTTGAATGTGTAATCTGTAGGAACAATTTGTATTTATTTAGCACTTCCACCTTTATTTAAAAGGTCTACCTGAAGGTCTAATAGATCATTTTGTCTTAGCCAGAAGCTCAGGTTCTATAGTCTAGGTGGTTATAAGAGTGATTATTCCTCTTTAGCAATATAGAGAAATAGGAATTATCTATTTTACTAATCAACACACAGAGCAGGTAAACAGCTCAGTTATAGGAGCTAGAATAGTATCTATTAATAGGAGGTATAAAGATGTGGCAGGCTCTCTTTTTGCAGGTTGTATGCTTTCCTGGTCCTTAGTGAAGGGATTTGGAGGGGCATTGTGCTGTTTGGCCTCTTGGGTAGCAATCACTTGTTTTGCTGCTCTTGGAACCTGATCGGTGCTCCCTGAGCACCTCTTTATTCCCTTGCTGGCACCATTGAAATCCTGGGGCTTGTGAAGCAGGGATGAAGTCTTCTGCCCATTCATCAATAGATGGCCCAACCTGTGATACAACTGAGAGTAGACATTTGGAAGGATAAAAGAGAAGGGAAGAAAGGGGAAAGTAGGGCTTATCCCATTGTGATGATGATCGTACAGTAGTCTCTATACAGCAGATGCAATGATGAAGTGCTAACTTTTGAAGAAGGAGAATGAGAATGTTTCAGATACATAAGCATGAGAAGTAGTTATTTGGGAAAGGATAAATTTGAAAATCTTTCAGATACTGTGTGGAAGGATGGTAAAGACTGAACTGCAGGGCTGAGCCTTCTCTCTTCAGCAAATAGAACGTGTACACTGAATAAAACTTAAAATGGGGGAAACTCTTTTTAAAGAAAGGCTCACGAAATTCATTATTCAGCAAACGCTTTTGAGTATCTACTATGGGCCAGGCATTGTTCTAGACACTTGGACTATAACAGTGAACAAAACACAAAAATCTCGGCCCTTCTAAACAGTTTAGTGTGGAGAAGCAGAGAATAAACCACATAAATACATAAAATGTATTATTTAGAGCTTTTTGGTTCCGAGTAATAGAAATAGAATCAAGTTAACTTAAGCAAAAGGAATTACTGTGAGGAAGTTTCTGACTGACTCTGTTTGGGACAGTCTACTCCTGATCCAATCAGATATGGTCACAGGAACAGGGTTCCAGAATATAAGCCCCACCTCTAGGGCCCCAGCCCTGTGAACGAAGAGGCAATGTGAGCTGCAGTCTCAAAAATGTGTCTCTCACAGGTCCTATGCTTTTCCAGTTCCATTGTTTTCTTTCATTAACAAGAATAAATTTTGCAATGCAAATAAGCTCATAGGATTTGAAAAGTGCCTTTTTAAAAACTCAGAGAACAAGACTATGTATACAAACTGTAAGTAAACAGAAGGAAAAATGAGAGGGTAGGATGAAGAAAAACATTGATTAATTGATTGAAATTGTTGGGAAGATACTTTAAATAGCCAGAACCTTGGTTATCTAGGTTTTTGGAAAGTGGAAAGTTTACTTCCTTAAGCAAAGGTTTTGGTAGTTTTGGGTAACATTCTTTCTAAAATGGATTTCTTGATTTTCTACTTCTTTAACAGAGTCTGATATATTTTTATTATAATACAGTGGTTACCTTAGGCTCTTTTCAAGTTTTATAGGTCTATTTTTTCCCTATTTTAAATGGTCTCAGGCTTCTTTGCTTTTTAAGTTCTGTGACTATTCTTTGGATTTTCAAAAGCCTTTCTACAACATCATTTGTTACGTTCTCTTTCTGCTGCTGACTGTGACTGCCTGTAGGGGCTCCTCCTTTCATAGTTTATGCTTGCTGGTAATTAAGGCACTTCCCACTTAGCAGTCACAGGTGCTGTGAAACACAGTTGATCTTTGGGTATGTCTTGAGCCTGCTACTAACTTGCCAGGTTATACAAACATGCCATTCAATTTCTCAGGCTTCTTAATCTGTTACTTGGGATAAAGTCCCACAGGACCATAACTAAAGCAACAAATGAGATATTTGTGAAAATATCTTGCAATGTATAAAATCCTTTGCAAATACGACCCACTACTATTCCTCACACCAGCATGGATCTCTGTTCTCTGGTTTTGCCTCCCACAACATCCCATTTTCCCTTATAGAACCAGAGAGTTGCCTGTATATCACCACATATGCTCCCTAGGGTTGGCTGGTCATGATGCCCAGTTCTGAATTCTAACTATGCAGTGTGCTGCTACAGAACAAGGGTAGAGTCTTCATTTTCTTCTCGCTCGCTCTCTCTCTCTCTCTCTCTCTCTCCTTTCTTTCTTTGACAGAGTCTTGTGGCCTAGGCTAGAGTGCAGTGGTGTCAGCCTAGCTCACGGCAACCTCAAACTCCTGGCTCAAGTGATCCTCCTGCCATAGCCTCCCTAGTAGCTGGGACTACAGGCACGCACCACCACACCAAGCTAATTTTTTTCTATTTTTAGTAGAGACAGGGTCTCGTTCTTGATCAGGGCTCAGGATGGTCTCAAACTCTTGAGCTCAAGAGATCCTCCTGCCTCGGCCTCCCAGAGTGCTAGGATTACAGGCGTGAGCCACCGCAACCGGCCAGGGGCTTCATTTTCTGATGTAAATTATATACCCACCACTGCGAGACATGGCTTCTATTGACATCTGAGCCTAAGAGGGAGACTGTCTCCCCATTCTGCTTACTGAGAGGACATGGAGAAATATCAGGGGCTGTTTCCCTTCCAGGGTTTCTTGGACTTTATAGGTTTGTGTGGACCTCTTGTCCACAGGGGCCGAACTTTGGAAAGACGACTGCAGTGGCTGCCACTGTAGGCAGTTGGCACTTCATTTGAGATAAAATATGAAAAGATGGTTTGTTCATTCTTAGTTTGTGGTTTTTGCCTAATAGGCAGAAAGCATGACAGAGACACAGACTTCTTGGTTCATGTATTTTTGTGACAGAGATGAAATAGTTTCTAATCTTTCAAGATTATGGTTTCTCTATCTGTAAAATGGACTTGAGAGGAAATCAAGGAATGGACTTTAAACTGCATGCCCTTATTTAGTCATGGCCTTCACCATTTAAGAGTTACAGGTTCTTAGAAATGTTTGCTGTCTCTTTATAACTATTATTTGTGGATTCAGCGTTTCAAAGGCGCTTATTGATCTATCAAAAGCCTCAAAGTGAAAGTGTGATACTCCACCGCTAGAGGGCATTGCTGCCTTAGTCACATGATCTGAACGTACAAATTGCTGAATTTGAAGCTCCCTTCAGTCTTCCACAGAATCATACTTAAAATTGATGTTATTTCTTTATGTGTTAAATACATATACATATTTAAAATTTAAATAACTGTATTTAAGTAGTATTAAATGACCTTTTGAAAATATTTAGGTTAACTTTTTAAAAAGTTGAACCTACATTTATTTATTATCATCATCTTATTCTTTACCAAGTTGACCTGAATCCTTCAGTGAAAATCTGTCCCAAGGCTGGGCCCAGTGGCTCATTCCTGTAATCCCAGGCACTTTGAGAGGCCGAGGCAGGAGGATCGCTTGAAGTCAGTAGTTCCAGACCAGCCTGAGCAATGTAGCAAGAGCCTGTCTGTACAAAAAATTAAAAAATTAGCTGGGCATGGTGGCATGCACCTGTAGTCCCAGCTACTTGGGAGACTGAGGCAGGAGAATCGCTTGAGCACAGGAGTTTGAGGTTGCAGTAAGCTATGATGATGCCACTGCACTCTAGTCTGCATGACAGAGTGAGACTCTGTCTCAAAAGAAAAAAAAAAAAAAACTATCCCAAAGGTTTGTGGTTTGTCATCAGCCCTCAGGTTAGCGCAGCATCATAATACCTCTAATTACACGTTTATGTCACCCGGGGATCTTCTCACTGCTTCATTTGTGGAGACGCCGTGCATCTGGCCTAGGATGTTCTAATTAACAATAGAGATCTTCTTGGGAAAGTTCTCAACTGTCTTTCTTCCTTTTTCTGTAGAAGGTAAAGAGCTAAATAAATGTTTATGTAGTGTTATGATGCTACTAAGAATATAAAAGCCCCTTTGTCTCTTTTCCCTCAATCATAAGGAAGTTGTTCATATATTACCTGAGTAGAAAGAGGAAACAGCCCCTGAGAATTTTTTTTCTTTTGCATAAAGTCACGAAGGTATACATAAAGACCGAGGATCTGATATTTGTCCACATTTTGGATTATTTTTTAAGGATAATTTCTTAGAAGTGGAATTACTGGATGAAAGAATAGTGTAAAGATTAAGGCACTTGATAATTATTGCCAAATTGCTTTCCCAAAAGGTTTTACTAACATATATCCCCACCGGCAGTGTATGAAAGTATTTTTTTACCCTAATACATTCTATAATTTCTCCTAACATATTCCAGAGTTGTATTCCTTATTCCAGAAGCTTTATTTTAAAATATTTTATAATCATAAGCATTTTTTTCTAAGTAAAGGGTATGTTGATCAATATTTCCCTATATTTATTACTATACTGGTGCGATTTATTAAAAAATGGTTTGGTGGTCAAATAAGTTTTTCAAAAGTTGCATACTTGCCCCTTTCTTGGAGATTTCTGAAGCACATGTGCATTTTAAGGCTCTCAGAAGTCTTGCAGTGAAGAAATCTGTTGAACTTTCATAATTTTATTTATTTAATTACAGAATCCTTTTTTAAGAGTAACATCTTGTGGAATTGGAGTTGTATTCTGGAAGATAATAATGTTGGTGGAAAGTCGTTCCAGAAGTGTTTAGGAAACATTATAGTATTACAAGGATTTTTTTCTGAACTTAAAGTTGTGTTGGTCTGTGATCATAGTTGTGGAGAACAGAATCCACACTAGGTAGATCAAGCAGAAAAGAATGTACTGAGGTATATAGAGAGACCACAGAATTGTTGGGCAGGCTAAAGAAAGAGACTCCAGGTTGAGCTTCTTTGAATGACACAGAACTGGTCTGCCAGCGGAGCTGCTGCCTGTGCCACCACCTACAAGCTTCCCCCAGAGCTGCCCCTGCCAAAATGAGAAGCCACTGAGTTCACTATAATGTGTCTCTATCCTAGCAGGAAGTGGGACTGGGAAGTTTGTTTTCAATCCTATTTTAGGAAGGATGGGTTTTATACTATGGTAAACTATTAAATATGGAGAGAATGTTTGAAAGACTGTGGGCAGCCACAGTTGGCAGATGTCCAAGAAATTGTGTAATATGAACGCCTCACGATGTAGGTCAGAAAACTGGGGTATGGCCCTGGCCTTGCCATTTAGCAGCATCGTGACCTTGGGCAAGTTCATTTTCAAACTTCTGTGTTCTCATCTCTAAACAAGGTATAATAATTCCTGCTTACCTGAATCACAGACATGGAGTAAAGATGAAATGAAAGTCATAGGTGTGAATGTACCTGGAAACACTATAAAGTATTAAATAAGTAAAAGGTATTTTTCACACGAAACATGTTTCTCTAGACCAGGGTTGGCAAACTTTTTCTGTTAAGGCCAATTAGTAAATATTTTTGGCTTTATAGGCCATATGGCCCTTTTTGTACCTATTCAACTCTGCGAAAGCAGCCATAGATAATATGTAAATGAATGAGCGTGGCTGTGTTCCAATAAAACTTTATTTATGGACACTGAAATTTGAATTTTGTATAATTTTCACATGTCATAGAATATTCTTCTTTTTATTTTTTTTCCAACCATTTAAAAAAAGTAAAAAAAAATGGCCAGGCGCGGTGGCTCACGCCTGTAATCCTAGCTCTCTGGGAGGCCAAGGTGGGCGGATTGTTTGAGCTCAGGAGTTCGAAACCAGCCCGAGCAAGAGCGAGACCCCGTCTCTACTAAAAATAGAAAGAAATTAATTGGACAACTAAAAATATATAGAAAAAATTAGCCGGGCATGGTGGCGCATGCCTGTTGTCCCAGCTACTTGGGAGGCTGAGGCAGGAGGATCGCTTGAGCCCAGGAGTTTGAGGTTGCTGTGAGCTAGGATGATGCCACGGCACTCTAGCCCGGGCAACACAGTGAGACTCTGTCTCAAAAAAAAAAAAAAAAAGTGGAAAAAAAAAAAAAAAAACCAAAAACATTCTTAGCTGTGGACTGTACAAAAACAGGTGGCTGGCTGGATTTGACCTATCAGCCATGCTTTGCTGACCCATGTTCTAGATCATCATACCTAAAATATTTTAAAATATAGGGTTGTTTTGCCTTAATGTAGTGGCAAATAAATTTGAGGCTTTATCTGATGATATTGTCTAAATAGAGAGTATACAATCTTTATTGCTATTCAGTTAGACTTAATAGTAGTTTCCTCTTTGATAGTAGAATTAAATGTACTTAGTGGTCATGTATGGCAATGCGTGCTTCATTTAGGTGAAAGCACTGCATGAAGGATAAGTTAGCTGCCCAGCCATTAGGTTCTTAGGACCTCCACATTTCCTGTTACCTGTGTGTTTGGTTTTGAGACAGGAGGGAATCCGGTACTTCTGTATGGGAAAAGTTGCATTTGGTGACACTCCTATATCCATGCCCACAATCCCTGCTCAGTAAACCCACCCCATACCCTCTTTTGGGATGTTCTGTATTTAGGTTTACACCTTTGCTGCCTTAAGGATAAGAACTTTTCCCCCAGACTCTTCTTGCCATTGTAGTCTCATCATCCCTATTAGAAAACCAAAACCAGAGTGTCTTCCTGGTTCTCCAGTCCCATAGAATTTCTTTCAGTCAACAAAAGCCAAAGATAAGTTTAAAATAAATCACCTGAGGTGGAAGTGTGTTGTGCAAAGTAGCCACAAAGCTGGCTGGAGTAGCTTGGTTATAATCCCTTGGTCCTCCAGCGCTTCTCCATGCCGCTTTTTATTCAGATGTGCTCTTCTCAACTTTTCTCTTTTCCTTCTCAGTGCAGGCAAAGAGTAGAGTGTGATGTAGGCACATTGACATCTAGAAATGGAGAGCAGAGGTGGGAGTGGCAATGTGGGGGGGCGGCGTGGGAGCAGGCGGGGGAATGTGTGGTCCAAGATTGAGGAGGGGAAGATGGTGTGTCTGCCTTCCTAGGTACACCTGCCACTTGGCGAAACAGGTGAGGCTGTGAGCTGTCTTTGGAGAAGGACAGCGCTTCTCGTTAGTGTATCTATGTTCATATGAGCTTTAACTCTGTGGTTGACTGATTCAAAGAAACTATATTTAATTTTGCTTTGCACGTATCCCTTTTATTTGGGCTTTACTAAATATAGCTGGACGGGAGGGAGGGAAGGGGGAAACAGTGTGTGGAGCAGAAGTTAAAACACGCCAGAGCTTTGGCAGCTTTGGGACAGAAAAATAAAACTTTAAACTTGCTTTCTATTTTGAGGCTATCACAAGATGTTTTGTGCTTACGTTCATTCCTAAGTCATACACGGGTAGGAGGAGCTGGGAATTAAGTAAGTTATCTCTTGAAAAATATTAATTTGAAATTGAGATAAAATTAGCAAAAGGGAAAAGGAGGAGGAAATAGTCTATTTGGAAGCAAAATAATAAACACCTCGTGGGGGTAGAAGAGGCATGCCAGTGTCCTTCCAGATTTTGGCCTCTGCTCCTTCACAGAGCCCCATTGTCTCCGAGCAGGCAGCAAGGCTGAGTGCTGTGAGAACTGACTTGGCAAATAAAGCCTGTAGTGAATTTTGACACAGGTCAACCTCTTCTTGAGGCTGTGATCTCAGAGTCAACATGATTTCTGACAGGCAGTAGCTATTATACTATCAGCTGTTTTATCATAAAATAATTATAATATACAAGAGGCCATCATTGCCTATTTTTAGGAATTTCCCTACGGGGAATTGTGGTGAAGATGGTCACCAGAAAGCTTTCTGCAATCCTGCGAAACGATCTCCCTTCCCAAGATAAGACTTCCCTTCCTGACATCTTCTGGTGCTTTGCAGATCGGACTCTTCACCTCCATCTAAGTCTTCTATTTTGCTGAATATTAGGAATGCTTCTCCCTAGGCTTCAGCCTTGGGCTTTCTACTCAGGTTCCACTTGCCCCTTGGGATGCATTTGTGGGTCTGCATGAAATAGATCCTCTTCCAACTCATGCAGGTGCAGAAACATAAGCAGGAAAAGCTGTGAATGTATGTGAGGAAGCCACTTTGTATTAATACTTAGGATATCTCATAACCCAGTCTTCCTAAAGCTTAGCCCTGATGACATCACAGTCCTGCTCAAAAATATTCCATAACTATATACATAGAGAAGAGACTGAAAGGAAATGTGCCAAAATATTAACAATGTTTTTTTTTCTGAGTGATGAGCTTCCTGGTGATAACTTTTATTTACTTTGTGGTTTTTAATCTTTTCCAATTACATATACAATGAAAATATAATACTGGTTTTTTGTTTTTTTTTTTAGAAAAGTGCTATTTTTATACTAATGAAATGTACTTTAAAAAAAAATCTTCAGTGGCTCCCAATTGCTGATTACAAATCCTCCCTCTAACATTAAAGGTCTTTGCAATAGTGCCACAATCTCTCTAACCTCACCCTGTTCTCTCCTGCCTTGCACTCCATGTGTGGTGTAGCAAAATGGAACTACTCACTGTCCCCAAATGTATTTGGTGCTTTGTTTTTGCTTATGCCCTTTCTCCACCTGTCTACTTCAAACCGATTTCACCTTTTTTAGAGAGTATTTCTCACCACATACTCCTTGTATAAGACTTGGAAAAACACAAAAACAAATAAAATTCTTAATCCAACTTCTTAGAGATAACCACTGTTGACATTTTGATGCATGTCTTAGCTCTACAGCTGAGTGGTCTAGTATAGCAGTCTCCAACCTTTTTGGCACCAGGGACTGGTTTCATGGAAGACAATTTTTCCACAGACTAGGGATGGAGGGGTGGGGTGTGGAGCTCAGGCGGTGCTGCGCAGCCGTTTCCTAACAGGCCACAGACTGGTAATGGTCCGGAGGTTGGGGACCGCAGGTCTAGTACATCTTGGCTGTCTCTTATAGACTTTATATTCTATGTGTTGTTGCCATTATTCATTTCTGTCTTATCTCCATTCTGGATTTTAAGTTCCTTGACTGCAGGTACAGCTACAAGAGTGATTTTTCATCTTTACAGCCTCCACAGGCTTTGAGTGTAGTAACTGTCACATAATAAGCAGTCCAAAATCATCTGCTGAATCAAACAAGGGAGATAAGACAAGCCTGTAGCTTAAACATGAGCCATAGCAACAAACAAACATAGTGGTTACATTATGAATACGATGCTGAATGTAGCCATAAATGCTAAGTCACAAGAGAAATACAAAACCTTTAATATTGGAAGTGTGTCTGGAATGGTTAAATGACTAGGGACCTACTAAGGTAAGATGATTTTGATACATTGGAGGATCTGATGCATGGAGGAGATTTAGCCTTGAAGGAAGAAAAAACTTATTTTGAAATGAAAAAATAAAAGACATGAGTCAGTGTAGAAAGATGAGGTGTCTGCATAGACCATTGATTCTCAACCCTGGCTCACATTTGAATCACTGGGGAGCTTTTTAAAAACACTAGTACCTGGGCTCAATCCCAGACTAGTTAAATTAGAATCTCTGGGGTGGGATTAGCTGTTCAATAAAAAAAAAAAAAGCTATCCAGGTGATTCTAACATGCATCCAGGCTTGAGAACCACAATCTAGGCAGAGAAACCCAGAAAAACCTTCTTCCAGAAATACCCAAATGGCCTGCTATAGCACTGTTGGAGAAACCAGGAGATTGGTTCATCTTGAGGATGGGAGGTTTTGGTGGGGATGAGAATAGCTGGTGCAGATCGTTCTGTGTTGTATGTACTTTAAAACTGTGGTCCCAACCCCTGGACCACGGACTGGTACCGGTCTGGATCCATGGCCTGTTGGGCACTGGCCGCACAGCAGGAGGTGAGCTGTGTGCAAGTGATAGAGCATAGAAGCTTCTTCTGTATTTACAGCCGCTCCCCATCACTCACATCACTGCCTGAGCTCCACCTCCTGTCAGATCAGTGGCAGCATTAGATTCTCATAGGAGCACGAATCCTACTGTAAACTATGCATGCGAGGGATCTAGGTGGCGCGCTCCTTATGAGAATCTAATGCCTGATGATCTGAGGTGGAGCTGAGGCACTGATGCTAGCTCTGGGGAGGGGCTACAAATACAGATCATCATTAGGTTTGACAGCACAATAAATGTGCTTGAATCATTCCGAAACCATCCCCTACCCGCCGTCCATGGAAAAACTGTCTTCCACGAAACCAAACGAGTCCCTGGTGCCAAAAAGGTTGGGAACTGCTGTTTTAAAGCACTTGGATAGAATTAATCTGTTGGCTATTATTAAGAAAATAGCTATGTGCATCTTAAATTGCCCACCCACAGGCTGCTTTCTCCTACAGCAGTGACTGAAATAGAATGCAGCCAGTACAAGTTACATTGTCACCTTCACCTCTATTATTATATCCAGCCTTCTTCCAGGGATTTGACTGATATTCAAATACTATGAAAACATAATTTTTTGCAGACACAATATTTCTTACATTTGTGTTTCTTCTTCACATGTTAAAACCTAACACACACACACATTCAACCCCAACAAAACAAACAATAAATAACAAGCAAATTTTTCTTCACGCAAGCTTGCTAATACCACAAAGGAGGGTGGAATACCTACAGTTTATGACCTGAAAAGGAAATCCAAGTCCCTTGCTCTAGCTGTCAGGTAGCCATGCACCCTAGAATAACACATATTTTTTTACTATGTGCCCCTTGGATTTATTGTAGGAACTGTTATTGTGCTAAATTGTGCTTTCATATTCTGAAACACACTTGCATATTGTCATTCAGTAGTGTTTAAATCCAAACCAAAGTGTTTTTGTTGCAATGGAAATATTTCAGTTAATGTGTAGGGTTGGAACATATAAAGAAGACTTGAGTCCCAATTAGTCGATTAATCATTACATCCTTGAGTGCAGGAAGAGTTTTGTTGAACTCTGTCAAGGGAGGAATTAATGTCCTCTGTCTGTGACGTCCTTCCTTGGGAAAGCCTGAGCTTTAATGTTACTCTGCACAGGATGTTTTTCTTTTGGCAAGAGTAAAGCAACCAGTACCACCAAGTAAAATGTTCTGAATAGTTATCATTTAGGATGGGGATGAGTGTGTCACACTTCCAGCAATAAAGCTGTAGTTCTTGTTCTCCGAAGTTGACACATGCACCTCACGGTAAATGCAGCAATGCGTTGTGTAGGCATCAGAGTGGTACCTCTGCCTTCTCTCTTATTTCCCCTAACTCTGTTAGGTTCAGCCCTCTAAACCATTGAATCACCGACTTTTCTTCACAAATCCTGCCCCTCACGCACACCTCTTTTTTGTGTATACAGGAATAAATTTCACACATCCTTATTCAAGTCACCTTTTATACATTTATTTTTCTTCTGTAGTTGGAGTCCTAGGACCATGTTTGTGGAAATGTCATCCTAGGCATCCATCATCAAAAAGAATAATCATACCCAAATTAAAGGGATTTTCCTAGGCTGTAAGACATAATAAGATAGTATCAGAATGTCTGTAGAGAAATGTTATACATTTAATTTAAATCCTTGCTGGTTCCAAAAAAGTATTTGAGATAAAGTACGAAAGTACTTGAAATATAAGAAAAATAAAAATGAACAAAACAAAAGAAAAATTAAGGTAGAACACTGAAGTGAGGACAAAAAGAAAGTTTGGTCAGAGGTGTGTATGACAATATGCCACACAGTTATAGAAGTTGTGCAACAAATTTCACCCTCAGCTTTCTAACAGCTAAAGCAAAGAGAAACAGCTGATCCTTTGCTCCCAAATTAGTGGGGAGAGCCTGCTAGGGAATCTTGTTCCCGCAAGTACCTGTCAGATATTCTTAGTACCCTCTCAGGGAAGTTCCTGCCTTGGCTGGAGGGGGACAGCAGACCCTTAAACAATTTTAAACAGTCTGAGAGTGAAGTAAGAATGTCCAGAAAAGGGAGAATCCACAGAAGCAGAAAGCCCCAATGCATGGTTGCCAGGGGCTGTGGCAGAGGGCATAGGGAGTGACTGCCAATGGGTACAGGGTTTCTTTTTGGGGTGATGGAAATGTTTTGAAGCTAGATAGCAGGTGATGGTTGCACAACCTTGTGAATGTACCAAAAACCATTGAATTGTACGCTTTAAATGGGTGAATTTTATGGTATGTGAGTTATATCTCAATAAAGCTGTTGTTTTTAATTTTGTAAAGAACGTAATTATAAAAGATGGTAAAATAACATACTGAGGGGAAAAAAGAAACAACTGATGAGTTGAATATTTGTGTCTTCCACGAAATGCACAGTTTCTAGAGGACGTGTCTCAGCTGAAGTATTGCTCTTAGGGAGTTTGGGTCATATTGGGTAGAAATTGAACTATGTAATCTCTAAGTTTCTTTCCATTGTGAACATTCAATTATTGACCAATTGTAAAAAGATGATGAGGTTATGAGACAGTTGGGGAAATTTGAACACTGTGAGGTCATATTTGTTAATATAAAGGAATTGCTTGTCATTGTTAATACATGATAGTGGTATTGTGATTTTTTTTTTTAAAAATCTATCATTTACATACTGAAGTATTTATAAATAAAATGTTATGATATCTGGGTTTAGCTTTAAAATAATCCAGTGGGTAGGGTATAGATGAAACAAGATTTGCCATATGTAGCTAACTGTTAACGCTGGGTTCATTGTACCATCTCATTATTTTTGTGTAAGTTAAGAAATTTTCATGATGAAATGTTAAAACAGATTTTGCTATTCTCTATTAACTACAAAAAAAATCTAACAACATAGCCAGGGTTTTTGCTCATGAGAAATTGTGCTATTTGCAGCAGTTGTCTCATTTGCTGATTTATGGGTGACTTCTGAGAGATTGGAAGCATGGGTACTGGCTCTAAGTCGCAAGTATAAGTAAGCATGAAATTCTAGTAAGGTCATCCACAGCTTTTTCAGCCTTCTCTGTGCTTCTCAGATACTGCTACATGGGGTTAGGGAAGGGATAGTTGCCAGTCTTCAGAAAGCAGAGGACGATGCTGGACACGTATCTCTTAACCGTACTTTTGCTTTTCGCAGTGTCTCTTGATTCTCCCTGCTCTTCAGTGGAATTTGAGTGCTAAAGTACTTAAATGTAGTATCTTCTTGAGAGGAGAGCTTTATTTTGGCATTTATCCTTGACTTCCTTTATGAACTTGAAACCCACTCGACTAAACTATGCACGCTGTACTTCCCCCAAGACTGAGGAGGAAAGGGGTGGAGGTGACAGTGGCACATGTTTGAGAGTGAATGCCAGCTTCTGTTTCAATACTCTTCAGTTTCTCTTTTTTCTCAGGAGAGATTGAAACTGGGCATTTGTATTTGCCCCGTTTCCTTCTCTGATTCTAAAGATTGAAAACTCTTATTTATAGTAACATTTGCTGCAGTGATATCCCAGGTGTTATATTACTGGAGATACAAGTCCAGTATAACTGACACTCATTCTTATGTTCAGCAAACATTTGTGTGTCTACTGTGTCCTAGGTGCATCCTCTTTACAATGGCCTGCATAGGAGCTGAATTCTTACACTGGTTTTGGATTCTCAGCATCACTTTCCCTAAAGAACAAACATTGGTTTTCGGAATAGTAGCGGCCTTCTAGCAGTTTACAAGCTGTTTATCTCAGGGTAAAAGAGTGCAGTTAAATGTTCTACCATTGTTCTGTATCCCCCCAAAACAGTTTGAATTGTTGAAAGCACCAAATGACTGCTACATGAGGGTGGCTGGAGATGGGTATTTTACTTAATAGATGTCTTGGGATAATGTTACTTGTGATGTCATTGAAACATCTCAGTTTCCACATTATTTAGACTTTAATGACACACAGTTCCAAGGCATAAGACAGTTTTACATATTCATCTTATTTCTCTTGCTATGTTAAGGCCTCCCTTGAGAATGTCTTTGTTGCTGGAAATGCAGCAGTGCTAACACAGTGCCCAACACTGCAGATACCACTACTGCCTGTCAGTCTTCTCCTTCAGCAGCAGCAGCAGCAACACCTTACCACTCACTGAACATCTACTTTGTGCCACCTACTTCACATGTATTATCTCATTTACTTCTCAAAGCAAAGTAGGTGTGTGCTAGGTGGCCCTATCCTTGTATTTACAGAGCAGGAAACCAAAACTGAGCAAGGTCAGATGTCTTCCCACACAGCTAGTTAGTAATAAATCTAGAAATCAAACTCAGGTTTTCTTAGTTCCACAGCCCATGCTTTCTCTTGTCTGTGTCTGTTCTTGGTATTTGGTAAATGTTTGCTGAATTGATGATGCACACTTTGGATGCTTGACAGATATTTTGCATACCTCTTAGGTTTATATGAGATGAAATGGTTATAAGTCTATAAGGAATATCAAAGGCATTAATTGAGTGGAACTCTTTGACCAAACCCATGTTTTGTTGCCTGGACATATGAAGGCAAAGACCGCCTGTACCCTGTCTTGTTGCCATTCAGAAGTATGCCTTTTCCTCTTGTGTATCAGGGTTTCACAAAATGCTGTCAGTGCCCAAGCAAACTGTCACATTCTCTATGGGAAAGACAATTATCGTTCTTGGTCAGGTGGTCAGTTAGCCCAGTTGATTTTGGAGCATAGTGTTAATAAAGGTTAGTCTCTTCAGATATGAGCCAGTTGGCTTAGATGTGTGAATAGCTACTGTCACAGTCAGGTCTGGGAGGGAGGGAGAGAGAGAGAGAGAGAGAGAGAGAGAGAGTGTGTGTGTGTGTGTGTGTGTGTAGATTGGATCTGTAATTGCCAATCAAAAATCAGTCAGCAAACATTTACTGAGTATTTGCTGCATGCCTGACACTATGCTAGGAGTAGAGCTCTGGAGGTTAAAAAAAAAATGTATGAGATACAGTCAGACCCTCAAAGGTTTATACCTAATTGGTGCAGAATAAGACTCATGGGGAGAGGAAAATATAACAACAGGAACAATGTCTATGTTTTTTTTTATCACCTCATCCACAACAACTAGCCTAGTGCCTTGCACATCATAGTAAGTCAATATTTTTTGAATGAATGAGAATGCAGAGGCAAGCACTTAGTAAGTAGCCTTTCTGATGGCTTCATAGACGAGGTTGAGTTTGAGCTGGGTACTCAGGTATAAATAGAATTCAAGGAAGAGGAGGAGAGTGAGAAAGTGGGAAGGTACTCCAGATACAATAAAAGGTTTCAAGGGTAGTTTGGAAACATAAATCTACATAATGTGCCCCAGGAGTAGAATAGACCAGTTTTGCTAGGCCAGAGATGTGGCTGGAACCACGGAGTAGCTTGATTGGTGGACAAAGACATTCATATTTTATTCTGTAGTCTTCTGAATTTCTGATCATCAGAGAGAGATTATCAAAACAGGTGGCCGTGGATGAAATGGACTGATGTGTGGGGGAGGCCAGTTAAGAGGCTGTGGATATGTTTAGGTGTTGGGTAATAAGGGCCTGAACTAGGATACTGGCTGAGCAAGCTGAAAGAAAAAGACAGGTGGGAGGGATATTGTGAAGAGAGAAGAAACAGAAGGACTTGTTGAGTTGGTGACTGGATATGCAAACCTGGCAAAGGTAAGGAAGAGAATAATCAAAAGTAGCTCAGTGATCCTGAACTGGGGGATCTTGGGAGAAGGATGCTGCTATTGCTTTGTTAAGTGTAATATAGAAATCAAGAGGGGGAGGTGGGCTTGAGCAGACAAGATTTTAAATTTGAGGCACTGGGATATTAGAGAAATTGTGTACTTAGCAGTGAGACATGATGGGTATGCCCTGCTAGTCTCTTTGGGTTGGGCAATTGCCTTATCTTTGTATGACACAGTGGCAGACTGGGTCCAACCAGGTATGAATTGATATGAGAGGTGATAAATAATTTAATTTTTTAAGAGGGACATATGAGTTCGTTTTTCTCTAGATAGTATATATCATCTTTTCTGCATATTTCCTAGTAATATTTGTTCTCCCAGGATGAGAAGGAAGATCACATGCTTTGAGGCAATTAGTGAGAAATGAGAAGCAGAAGACACAAACTTGGAGGGGCTGGCTAGAGGGGTAGAAGGGTTCCCTCTCTGCAGTTGTAGTCCTCAAGAGTGATACACCTCCAGCACTGGAGAAAGCAGGGCTAGATGTAGAGGCCACAACTGTATGTGTTTCTGGAGTTGAATGCCTGGTATTGGAAAGGTAATTCCTATACTGACAATGGGCAGTTTTATAAGAACGCTTTGAGATACACAGCGCAAATAGAAAGAGTTGGAATTTATCTCACACAAGGTCTTTGATTCTTCAACAAAGTTAACTAATTAAAATGTGCAGTGTAAGGTTTACATTTGTCTTCCTCACCACTACTCTCAGCCCCCTGCATTCTCCCTGCTGTGAATGAAGAAGGAAAACATAGTGAATAATTTATATAAGCCTTAATTCTTCCTCTGATTTATTTTTAAAAAGTTTAAAATTATGCTCTTACTATCTTGAGGCCCTGGGGAATGTGTATAAAGTGTATTCTGATTTAATTTAATTTCATTGACAGTTAAATTTCTTATTAAAATGAAAGTGGGGAAAAATGTTTCAGCTACATTGGAGCAAAAAGGGAAGGGCTTATGGACCAACTGCTCACCAATACTAGAATGTGCAGAAAAATGAATAGAAATATTTTTTTCTCTGATTAAGAAAGTCAGTTTGTAAGTTTATTAGGTAATAATTCTCTTAGCTTTATCGTCTAACAGTGCTGTCCCTGCACATGGCCTAGTGATGGAGACAAGGGGTTGTAAATATACATGTTAAATATATATATAAATAATGTGATCCCACATTCATAAATACATGACTGTAGTAACATTCATCAGAGTACTAATAATTATCTTTGGATGACAGAATGACTAGTGATCTTAATTTTCTAATTTATGTGTTTTATAATAAAAATGTTATTAAAATGAAGCAAATTTGTTAAAAGGAGAGAATGTGCGTTAACACAAATTTCAAAGGAAACACATGTGTTCAGATGATGTGACAGTTTGCCTATGTTTGGTTGGCTGAATTAATCATGGGCCACACCTTTCCTTGTTCACAGAGACTGGGGGTTTTGGCTGCTGTTGTTTTGAGACAGGATCTCGCCCTCTTGCCCAGGCTAGGGTGCAGTGGTATCATCATAGTTTGCAGCCCCAAACTCCTGGACTCAAGCAATCCTCCTGCCTCAGACTCCTGAGTGGCTGGGACTAGAGGGACATGCCACCACACCTGGCTAATTTTTCTATTTTTTGTAGAGATGGGCTCTCGCTCCTGCTCAGGCTGGTCTTGAACTCCTGGCTTCAAGTAATCCTCCTCCTTGGCCTCCCAAAGTGCTAGGATTACGGGTGTGAGCCACCATGCCTGTCCAGAAAGACTGTTTTTTTGAACAGTGATGAAAGAATTGAGGGTACCTGGGGGATGTCTGTAAAAGTACACTGGGCGAAGGGATCTGTCAGCACATGAGGAGGGAGCATAGACAGGGATGCAGGAGGACCAAGAAACCCAAGAGGACTGTGAATGGTGTTTGCCCAGGAGAATGCTCTCTCTTGTATCTTGACATCTTGTTGAAAAAACTCTGGGTAGGTAGGTAGGAGTTTGGGGGGGAAGAGTTCCTGCATTACAGGTGATCTAAACAGAGAATTCTAGAAGTCTTCTGCAAGGACCAGGCATGATAGCCTTCACGTTTACTGAGTTTTCTGTGAGTTGGGGCTAAGAGCTTTAGATATATTATTATTTTTCATTGAATTCTTGCAACCACACTATGGAGTATAGGTACTGTTATTATTATCCTCATTTTGCAGATGAGGAAATAATGGCTCAGAGGTTAAGTAATTTACCCAAGGGCTCACGGTTTAATAGGTGAAAGAGTCAAGTTTTGAACCCAGGTGAATCTTACTTTAGAATTTGTACCTCTAGGGAATGGGATGAATGTTACTCCAGGTCAGATGGTTCCTAGGCTAGGGGAGTTTCTCTCCTTTCTGTGGAAGGTCTCAAAGTCCAGAGAGGTTTGTAATCCATAGATTAAAGGTCATCAGATAATAAATTCCCAATGTCAAGGCAAAGTGTGGGCATTTCCTGAAGGATCCTTTCGTAGTGCAGCTTTCTAATGTCATTGAGGGAATGTTCCCCACAGAAAAATAAGCATCCTTTCACCTTTATACACACCGTGTAATAGATAAGCCAGGACAGTGATTCTCAAAGTGTGATCCCTTCACCAATAACGGGAACTTGTTTAAAATGCAAATTCTCGGGCCCACCTCAGATCCACCTCAGAAACTGTGGAGGTGGGTTCTGCAATCTGTATGTTAACAAATCTTGCAGGGGGTGGGGTCTGATGCATGCTAAAGTTTGGAACAACTGAGAGTTTTTAGTCATATATTAAGTCAGCAAGGGGGATAAAAGCCAAGATGCCATTGTATTTTTGGTGTAGTTTTAATTTTTGTTAAAGAAGTTTGTTTGCCTCATTAATCTCATGAACGGGCTCATTTCTCTCTAGCCAAGCTAATTCATGTTCTTGGCTTGGCGTCAGGGACCTTTTTAACACACTGCAACTTTGTCGATTGAAATAGTGCCTTTGCCTTTCAGTGAGAGGTCATATCCTAGCTAGTTCCAAGTTTAATTGTACCTCCTATTTTACTTTTTACACTGTGTAGTAAAAAAAGTGTTTTTTCAAAATTACCCAGAGGAAGAAGTGATGCCCATAAAAGATAAGCCTGGGTTAGTGCCACCGCACCTGGGAGGAAATGGCATAGCATAGGAGTTACCATAGGTTGGGGATAGACTGACACAGTGCGAGGGCCCTGGGCCATGCTCCATTCAGAAGAGCAGTGGGCCCACTTGTGAATTGTTTACCCTTCTTGTATCAACCCTAATTGCTTGTTTGAACTATAGACTCCGGTATTCATTATCATCATTAGTGTCTAATCAGTAATTGATTATATGTTTTAATTTCTCTGAGTTGAATCTTCAAGTATGACCTCAATTTCTCAGTCCACCCCCCCAACATTTATTTTTAAGTCTAGGAATCTGATAAATAAACAAATAGGTAATTATCCTTTATAATACAACCTTGGCATGTATACATGTAGGTCAAATTACTGCTCTTAGTCAAATCCAGCTGGAAAAGGGAGAAGTTCTTAAATTACCATACCTATTTTAAAATAATTTTAATGGCTGATAAGGGGACCTTACGGAATTTCTGGGGTTATCAATGACATTGCAGTTCTTTGTATCAAGAACTTGGGGAACAGGTTTCACAAAATGAGACTTACCAAGCTGAATTTTGAATTAGTGGGGGCAGGCAGACTTTCTGGAACAGGGTTGCCACAGTGTAGGTTGTATGGGTAGGATAAGGTGGCAGTTGGTATATTTTAAATCAAGAGTTGGGGAATTCAGCCTCTGATGATTGTTACATACTATACCTTACCAGTTCCTACTGCTGGTCTAGAATCTGCTGGTTGGGAATTTTTAGAAATAAAACAAATCCTAAACTTGGAGGAGAGCTTCTGTATAACATTGAGGGAGGGCAGAAAATTGATATTTAAAAAGGTTGCTGTTGGACTTCCCACAATAGTAATAGCAGCGAGCTTTGTGGCATATTTTTCTATTTTCCAGTTGCTACTTCTGATGGTAAAGCACAATAGTACTTGTTTAACTGACACACAGAGTACAGGTAGGCAGTACATCATATACCAAACGTTGTCTCCATTACGCCAACCCCATTATTCATTCTTGTGCCTTTTTTGCTGTTGCTGAGGGAAATCTGAATAGGATCCCCTAAAAAAGTGATAGGAAGGAAATTTTTATCACCACATTTGGGACACTTCCAATCTACTAAAGAAACTAGTCAATATCTGTTTTGTTTTTATTTTAACCTGTGATAACAGAGCACCTACACTCTAAATACCAAAGACTTCCAAGACCAGGGTTGGTGACAGTGCCATAACATAAGGATAGTGAGAAGAAGTGATGAATCAGTGTTACTAGTTTTCAGAGGCTTTTAAACATGTTAACGTCTTAAAAATCTAAATTTTGTCAAAGCAATAAAAGGGTACCTATTTATAAATTGCTAAGTTAGAGGCTGTAAATGGATAATTAATTTTGGAAGAATGAAGATCCTGGGAAGTTAAAACATAGTAATTCCATTGATGCATAGGCAAACATAGTAATTTCATTGACACATAGCTGGATAATTATCCTCAGCTCCTAGTGACTTAGAAATTGTTCATTTTGGAGTTTTCTAGGTCTCTGACTTATTTTTCTGTTTTGCCTGGTTTTTTTCTTTTTGTTTGTTTATGATTTTGCTTTTTGCCCAATCATACTTTTCCAAAGGAGGGCAGGCCAGGAATGAAAAAGAGCCCACACTCGAATTTAGCACAGCCGCATTTGGATACCTAGATCTTTACAGACTTACTGTTAAAACTTTAGTTAAAGCAGCAGAGAGATCCTTTTCTGGTCCTGTTTCGAAACGTGAGAGTATTTTCTCCTATGCTTTATAATATTTCAGATAATTTCTATAGGAATCTCTAGCTCAAGAATCTATCATTTAAATGAAAGTTTAATAAAAGTTATAAATAGGTGTCTTGCTTACATAATATGATATATGTTTCCTGTTGGCTTTATCCCCACTTCTGCTCCACCCCCATCTATAATCTTTTTCATAAAGGCCCACAAAGCTTATAAATCAAACTGTGTTAGCAAGAGCTGGCTTTTTTGATCCAGAAGGCAGAGGTCTTCAGTTTGAACTAGTGTACCAGTGGTAGAAAAGTTAGTCCTTCTGAATTAGGATCTCTGGCTGGCCTCTTCAGTGTTGCTCAGGCAAATAATCATCATTGGTAGATCAATCCCTGCTTTTACTGGGAGGGCATGGAGTTGCCCATGTGAGTTGGTGCCCTGCCATTGGAAGGGCAGGGAGGCCTGCCCTTGAGAATGCTGATGTTTGTGGAACCAGCTGGTTTTATGTCCATGGTTGCTGTGAGCGGTCAGGTGGTATCCTGGCAGCATCACTGGAAGATGGCTTTTCTTTCTCTTTGAATGTCCCACACCTATTCTGGATGGGCCCAAGTAAAATTTGTCAGGCCAGATAGACTATATTTTAACTTACATGAATAAAGGGTTTATCTTTCAGAATGAGGCATTAGAATAGAGTTAGGATTGAATTTGTGTGTATGTGTTGGAAAAATTTCCCAGTAACTAAACATTTTTGTGTTTTTCAGTAGGTTTTGGAATCACTGTCTCTGGGGTGTTTATAATAGGATAGATTCTTTTAAGTCTGGAGTGGTTTAGTTTTGGTTCTGAGGGAAGGTTGTCTTACCAAACCTAGGTTCTTGCCTACTTCAGTTAGCACGGAGTATTAAAAAATGGACATGACCTTGCCAAAAAGAGAACTTTTAGACCACCCACCAAACCAGAGGAAAGCTAGGACTTTTTATTATATTTTCTATGTGCAGCCTCCTCACCACTCGTGATTTTTATTGCCACCCAGTGGCATTCATGGTAGTAAGTGGGGCCAGTGATATTTCAGCCTGTTGGGAAGTAGCTGAACTGTGTACTGTGACCAGAGCTGTTTATTTGGCTAGCTCCTTTAAGCACTCATTTCTGGGGCCAGTGTTTTGTTTGTGAGTGTCTTCTCCTCTATGGTTTCCTGCTTCAGTGAATAGGAGTGGGAGTTGTGGGGGCTGAGGGGAGCGGACAGGCAGAAGACGGTTGGACTCATTTCCTGAATCATCTTAGGCATTCTTGCCATCTCTTGGTTCCATCTTGGCTGGGCAGCCTTTCCCACTGGTTTGTCAGACCAACTTTCCCAGCAGCCTCTGGGGGCGGGAAGGAAAACCACACCTTGCTCTGTGTCAGCCAGTTAACAAGCAGAGTTTTGTTCAGTAAATATTTATAAAACCTCCCTACTAACCTCTAGCCTTGCAGCCTTGTACCTTTGAAAAGTTTATTCTTCTTCCCTGGTCCCCCAAGTAACTATCTGAGCCCGGCCAGTACCCCTCAGATGGACGGCGATGGTCCCCTTCATCTGCAGGCCAGGTACCTGAGAAGCTCATGCTTCCTGATCTTAACCCTGAACTTGGTTGATGGTGCCTCTTTTTAGGGTGAGAGAGAGAGTTCATGGGAGAGGGTCAGGGGTGGATTGTGTTCAGTATTTTTCCTTTGATTTGTCAGTTTAAACCCTTGTGATCAGAGGAAGTACAGAGCAGCGTATGGACAAGAACTAGCCCTCCAAACCCGTGAGGCGCGGCTTCTCCTGGCTCTGCAGCACACCAGCAGCAAGGTCGTGGGCCTCCGTGAGCTGCTCCTTTTCTGTGAAGTAGAGATAAATGTCCTCTGGTAATTTTGGAAATAAATTAGAAACAAACTAAATGTCCAACAATAGGGAATTTGTTAAATAAACTAGGGTTTATCTTTGTTAAGAAATACAATATCGATTTTTAATGCTGTTCGAAAACATAATGTTGAGTTCCAGAAAGAGACATAAAACTTCATGGGAAGTATTAGTCCACTTTTATTAAAACTAAGGAAGGCATCAAGTTGTTAATAGTAGTTTCTTCTGGGATGATGGGAAATTTTGACCTTTTCTATTAATAATTTCTTACAATGAACATTTATTACCTTTGTTCATTTTTTGCAGACTACATCTTTCACAGAATTACATAGAATACATATATACCATTTAAAGAATATGTATAAAGTGAATACTCATGTAGCCACTACCCAGGTCAGTTACACAGAAGCTGCATTACTTTTATCATTGGAATACTAGCTATAAAAATTTTGTTTAAAAATACTTTCCCTGAGTTCCTCACTTGGCTATGGTAGGAATAAAATAAGGTTGTATAGGAAAGTGCTTGTGCTTATTAAACCTTAAAACATCCATCAAACATTAGGAGTTATCTCTCACCTCTAACATGCCAAAGATGACAGGTGCACATAAGCAATAAGTCATTGCCAAAGTCTGAGGCCGCTTGTCTCATACAGAGATTTGCACTGAAAAATGTATCAATTATACCACTTGCCCTATCTGCACATTTCCCCTCCCAGGAAACCCCTTCAGGCACAGTTTTAGACACTGGGAGAGCTGTTGGGACTGACTTGATGTTAAAAACCTTTTTCCTCCATTTCAGGTTGTATACTCTTGGTTTTCTGTGATCCCTGGGTTGTTGCACATGGTGGTAGGAGGTTGTGGGTATGTTGATGAGTTGATCTCACCAAAGTCAGACTTCCAAGCAGTAATATTTGTTTGCTTTATTGTTGAATTATCTAGTCTTTCACCTCTTGATTTGAGGTTTGATTGGAAAGAGGCAATGATTCAATCACAATTTAATCCTTTAATCTGTTACTATTGCTAAGGCTAGCAACATAATTTGTGGGGCCAAGTCCGGAATGAAAATGTAGGGTCCCTTGTTCAGAAAAACAGGGAAAAAATTGTCATTAAAAGAACTAAAATATAAAGCTTTTTCATTTCTTCCATCATCTCTCTCTTGACTTACCATGGTATATTTTATTAACTACATAATGTCAATCTAAGTAACAAAAAATGTAATTATTCATATGAATTGTACTATTCCCCTTCATATTGTGCAGTGTAAAGTGCACATATGAGAGCATTTAGCTTATATGCAGAATCACCAAATCATAGAATTTGTGTTTTGTAGTTCATACATACATTGTTCTTCCCGAAACAGTGGAAATGCTGCACCAAACTAACTCAGCTGTTTTTATTTCACTTCTTAATATGCGCACATTTATCAACATGCTCTACCTTCAGCTTACTAAAGAGTAAGGACTAATGGAAAGGGAACTGTGGATTGCCTTATCTTTTCCTTTCCTCTGACATCATACGTCATCATTTTCAGTATAAGCGATTGGCTGACGTGAAGAAGTAACATGAGTAAGAAAGGATATTATAGGGCTCCTTGGTTGTTCATGTTTCTTAGAGTGCCATTGCCTTCTTTCTACATTCAAAGCAAATTCTCGTTCTGGTAGAAAGTGTGGATTCTTGGGACTGTGCTGCCACATAGTCGTAGACATGACATACTTACCTTGTGCTTGCTCTGAGTCTTGCTGAACTCCCACACATGGTGGGCCCACCAGAATCCTGCACTCATAGGGCATCAAATGGGCTATATGCAAATAAGGTGACAAGGAATGGCAACATGCATATTGCATGTATTTCCTCTGCTCACATTTCATGCTCCATTGTTCCATTGGACTTTACTTACAATACACAAGTTCAACAATGAATTATGAAGAATTTCTGCATGGTGACAGCAGAGCGTTGAACCAAGTGTGGAGCCCATCTGAGCAGAGGGTCCTGTGTGATTGTATGGGTCACACACCCATGAAGCTGGCCCTATTGTTGTTATCCTAAGGGCCAGTTCCTGTTGTTGTCACTCTTCCCTTGGCTTTCTGTTCTGGATTATGAAGTCTCCTTATCTTGTCCCATGGGGTCCAGAATTTTTCTCTGTTGAGGTTGAGTTCTAGGTTTTTTGACAATGACAAATAGCAGTTATTCATGGGACAAGGTGCCACTCACTGTTGATACCTGTTCATTCTTTCATCATGTGTTTATCAGTCAGACAGATTAGCCCATGGATCCTGAATAGGAAAGAAACGAAGCTGAATCTGAAAGATCAGGCTTGAGGTCTAGGAAGTTTAATAAAAATCAAAACTGACAATCAGTAGCTTCAAAATTGTACCTCTGCTGGCAGCAAAGTATTTTGCTTGTGGTATTGTTGGATTTATAAAATCATCAGTAGGCTGGTAAGATGTTTGCAAACCAATAGCTTGCTGAACTTATGTCTGGGAGTATTTTGTATGCTATTAAAGTGTTTTGCATTATACCTTTAATAACACAATTCTTCAAGAAGAAAATATCCAAACATTTCTCAATTTGCAGCTAGTCCGAACAGTCCCTTGGGTGAATACAGGCCACAGAGGTTGGTCGTTAGTACAGGCTGGGCAGACCCAAGTTTTACTTCCTGGCTCCAACCCTTACTAGGTATAGGTATGACTTTGGACAAGTCACTTGTGATTTTGAGCTATTTCCTTACCTGTGAAGATACAATGATAAGAGTAGCTAGCTCAAAGGCTAATGCTTCACAAGACATAGAAAATGGGTTAATTATACTTTCGACATAAGGCAGGCATTCAGTCAGTTTTACCTATTATGATTATTATTAAATAGCATAAAACTGAAAACAAAATACTTCAAATGACTATGCTTTTAAGGTTGGAGGGCGAGTAAATCTGATAGTCTTGGCTAGTTCTTTTGGAAACCCAGCAGGTAGAAATTCAATATGAAGGCCGGGCGTGGTGGCTCACGCCTGTAATCCTAGCACTCTGGGAGGCCGAGGCGGGCGGATAGTTCTGAGCTCAGGAGTTCGAGACCAGCCTGAGCAAGAGCGAGACCCCGTCTCCACCAAAAAATAGAAAGAAATTAATTGGACAGCTAAAAATATATAGAAAAATTAGCCGGGCATGGTGGCACGTGCCTGTAGTCCCAGCTACTCGGGAGGCTGAGGCAGGAGGATTGCTTGAGCCCAGGAGTTTGAGGTTGCTGTGAGCTAGGCTGACGCCACGGCACTCTAGCCCGGGCAACAGAGTGAGACTGTCTCAAAAAAGAAAAAAAAAGAAAAGAAAAGAAATTCAGTATGAAGGAGAAAATAATATTGCTCTATACTGGACTGTGAGTGTTTAGAAAATGAGAACTGTGTCGTTTATTTCAGTGTCCTCAGCCCAGCACAGTGTTTAGCACATAGCAGGTGCTGTTGATTAAATGATAAATGAATGAATAGGGAAATTCCTTATTCTTCACCTCTTGGGACATGTATCTTTCTAAATTTGCAAACAAACAAACAAACTTATTTTTCAAGTCAGTCAAAATTATGTGGGCATATATGGTTTTCTGTAAGGAATCCCTTTGCTTTTCACAACCGAAAAGAAAAAAAAAGAAAAAACAGACAACCTGGTGGTATCTTTATTTTTGTTAAAGATGGAGATAAATGATAATTTTCCGTATCTGAACACAAGCTGGCCTGTGAGTCCTAAGTGCAGTGACAGGTAGCCTGGACCCTCAGCTGGGATCTGGGCTGCATTGTGGGGCTAGACAGACACCGACACTCCATGTGGCTGGTTACCTGGGCTTCCGGGTCTTATCCTTCCCTTACAGCTCCCTGGCCAGAGAACCTGTCCCCATCACAGGAGCAGCATCAGAGTGTCTGCTCCTGACCAGGCTCAGCCGCACTGGGCAGGCGGTGGTGATTCCTAGGGAGCCAAGAGAAAGCCAGGCTGTCATTTAGGTTCAAGGGAAGATCTGTTTGCCTTTTGATAACAAAGAGTTTAGGAAGATATTTGCGCCATAGGATGCAATTTGAAAGGCTTACATCTAAAATAAAATAAATTACATAGTAATTGGAAAGCTGTCTTTTAACAATTTATAAGGGAGCGGCCCTTTTGTATGTGTTTTCCTGCCAATTTTGTTTAAATGCTCTGCCATTTAAACACGCTGAGGATTGGTGACCTAGAGTGGTGTTTGGGCTTTGAAAATTCTGGGATAGGTTAAAGGCTTTTAACACAAAACAGCTGCAATTGTCTGTTTTTTGGAGACAGGGTCTCGCTCTATTGCTGGGGCTAGCAGTGGCATCACCACAGCTCACTGCAGCCTCGAACTCCTGAGCTCAAGAGATCCTCTGCCTCAGCCTCCCAAGCAGCTGGGACTACAGGTGCCCAGCACAACGCCCATCTGATTTTTTAATTTTTTTGTAGAGACAGGGTTTCACTATTGCCAAGCTGGTCTTGAAGTCCTGGGCTCAAGCAGTCCTACCACCTGGGCCTCCCAAGGTGCTAGGATTACAGGTATGAGCCACAGTGGCCAGCCTGTAATTGCCTTTTTTTTTTTTTTTTTAAAGTCTGCTACTGTAATCCCTATTCCACAGAGTATATTTTTCAGGACACTGTTAAATCCCAGGTATGGATAATTATATATGCCACCAATGATATGTGGAAGCACATAAAAGGGAAGCTTCTCAGGATATTTTTATTACTTGAAAATTATCTGATGCCATTAATAATTTCTTATGCTATTTTTTTAAACTGGATTTTGTGTTATTTTTATGTAGATTCATGTGATTTATTTTCATAGGAGTGGAAAAGAAAGTTATTTATCTTATATATACTCCCACCTTTCCTGAGAAAGTATTTAAGGATATTTAAGGATTAAAGGTCCTCTTCAAGCTTGACCATCTGAGTTTTAAAGTTTGTATTCAGTGAAATTGTTTCCTACCCATTTTTATAAAACAACATTCTCTGTGAGAATCAGGAATAATCTTGCGCCCTTTGTGGATGAAGTAGCAGAAAGGTTGCTGATTGCTTTTTCCATGGACAGAAATGCAACTGTAAATGATAGAGATGGCAACAATAAAACTGCCCAATGAGACTTAGCTTTGAATTGCTAAAACTTTATATAATAAAACATTTTCTGGGAGAGGATGATAGTGGCTGCAAAACCAGAGAAATTGTTCCTCTGCTCTGGATTACTCTTATTCTATTCTCCTTTCTCTGGTCAAGACCTGCTCGTCCTTCATAACCTTACTCAGGCATCACCTTGAAGCCTTCCCTGACTACCCTGTGCTGTTCCTGGCTCCCTCTTCTGTGTTGCTTTTGTACTTTGCACATACTTCTCAAGGAAGGAGATGTGCCTACAGTATTCTATAAGTATTAGTATTATCTTTTGCACTAGATTATGAGCCCTTTGAGGGCAGGGTCTGGGACTATTTTACCTTTGTGGTCTAACCCCCAGTTTATTGCCTGGAAAATAATAAGCACTCAGTTAATGTATTTTGAAAGACTAAAGATCCTTTTGAACACTTACTTACCATAACGCAATATCAAAATAGGTACCAAGTGGGGATATTTTATATTGGTAGAAATGAATTAACTTTGGATTTTCTTATGCTTTCATTTATGATTTCTCTTCTTTTTCTTTTTTCTTTTTGTTTTTTTTTTTTTTTTAGACAGAGTCTCACTCCTTCACCCTGGGCTAGAGTGCAGTGGCATCATTTTAGTTTATGCAACTTCAAGCTCCTGGGCTCAAGTGATCCTCCTGCCTCAGCTTCCCGAGTAGGTGGGACTACAGGCGCATGCCACCATGGCCGGCTAATTTTTTCTGTTTTTGGTAGAGATAGAGTCTCGCTTTTGCCTAGGCTGGTCTTGAACTCCTGACCTCAAGCAGTCCTCCCGCCTCAGCCTCTCAGAGTGCTAGTATTACAGGCATGAGCCACCGCGCCCAGCCTATTTATTATTTCTAAAAGCAATTCATTAGGTAGGAAAAAAGATAACACCCAGTGTTGGCAATGGTATGTTAAGAGACACTCTTATTTATTGGCAATGAGGGTATAAATTGGCACGCCCTTTCTGGGAAGTTGTTTGGAAATTTGAGGTCTAAATATGGTTATACCCTTTAACCTAGTAATTCTGTTTCTTAGAATCTATTCTAAAGAAATAATGAGAAATCACCCCAGTGTTATAAAGCATAATCCGAGAGACAGCAGAAACAGCTTTCTGGTATTATATGATCCAAACCAAGTAGTGAGTTCCTAAGAATTTGGGATGATAATAATAAATTTCTGAGGTCCTTGTTTTATGTTCTCCCGCATTATCCAGCGCATCATCTTGCATATAGTTGAAGTTCAGTGAATATTTGTAGTGAATGGATAAATGAATAATTTTTTAAAGTTGAAACAAAAAGCACTACATACATAGACTAATGTAGCCGTTATTCCTAATGTCACCACTAGTTTTAACAACTGTTATTATTTGACATATTTGTTTCCAATCTTTTTGTTTATATTTTTAAAATTATGCAAGTAATATATGCGCACATTCTTCATGCACAGTACTTTATAATCTGCAAAATGATTATATATTTTATGTTCTCTTTTGATCAAATCAGAAAGGTGTTACTCCCATTTTATAGAAGGGACCACTGAGACTTGGAGCAGATCCAGGACTAGAACTACCACTTCTGACTCCCGGTCCAATATTCTTCTCACTATAGGAGTCTTTGGAGAACTCTTAGGAAACAAAGAGTACCTAGAATGTTTATTAAGGGAGGGTGTGCATCAGTTCCAGAAAGATGTTGACAGATGGGAAGGAATTTAAAGAGGAGCCAACACTGCTGGAAGGAAGGACATAGGAGACATGAAAGGAGCTAAATATGTATAGCTTGGCCAGAGGGTGATTAAAGGGGATATGATAACATTCCATAAGAATGTGAAGGATGTAAACCTCATGGAAAGAGAAAATGTATTTAGAATCTATCAAAGCAGTATATAAAAAGAAATAAAAAGTAATGCTAAACATCAAGAAAAGCTGTTTTCATGGTGAGACTTGTTATCTTGTAAATTGGAGTCCCAAGGGAAGTATAGGAGACATTCAGGACTGAGCTATTCTGCTTAGATTTGGGGAGGGCTTTTCCAGTTCTAATTTTGATGGCTGAGATCATGTCCCTTCCTAGCACAGATTGGCCACCCAGTACTGATTGCACAGTTTTGCATATCAGGGTGGAAAGGAAGAGTTTTGTTACAATCTTGTGGAAGCCAAATTCAGGCATGTCCCCAGCGTCACGCAGTTCAATGTTGCAGCGACTGTCCATGAAGCCTAAATTGAAACCCTAAGAGCTTATTAGCTCATTAACTATGCTGTCAGAAGGTAATTGATTCCTCCTCCATGGTGCCCTCTGCTGGGAATTTCAGGTTATGAGCATGATGCAGAGGTGCCTCCCTACTGTGTAATTAACAGACTTTGGCTGAGCATCTGAGCATGTTCCTGAAGGAGGAAATGCAGCATGTAAGACACTGCCATTGCATGGGCAGGGAGTGAGCTTGCACATACGGTGTGTGTGGAACCGTGTCAACTGGAGGGGCACCAGAGCCCATGGGGACATCAAATAAAATCTGAGGTCAAAGCTGTAAAAGATGTTCACCTTTCATTTAGATGGAGCCACGTGATTATCTCCGTCCAAGATAGGCAAGGGAGATGCCCTTCAAACTAAACAAGAATTTAGAGGGCAAAGGAAGAGTGTGATGTTTGGAGTGGGAAGGGATCAGAGGTTTGTTGGGGCCCTTGGAAGGAGCTGGAAGGCACTCAGACCCTGCAAAAGAGTGGGCCACCCCACCTCTGAGTCACTATGACCTCTAGTTAGGTTAGGCCCAGTGCCCTCTTAGACCCAGAGGTGCCAAAGCAGCTTCAGCCAGATGCAGGAGCAGCCAGCCTTGACGATCTGGTGAATTTGATTCCACAAACTGAATGGGCCTGACAAAGGTGATCTGGGCATCCCTGTGGGACCTGTAGACACTACCACTAAGAAAAAGTTCTAAGAGGCAGAGAGGATTCTGTCAGATCAGCCTTACTGGAGTGGCCCAGCATTTATGAAGCCTGAGCTGAGGTAGGACTTGAGTTAACAATGTGTATCCAAAAGCTTATAAACAAACCTTTTCCCGCTGCTTTTGTATTCTTCCCCTTTAATGTCACTATTCCCACCACCCATTTATTCCCTTGTTCAGCAGACTTAGTGAGTTCCACTTCTGTGGCCAGTTAGTACTCCATGATGATGAGGATTTGAATTAAGACCATGGTGGTAGGAGTGGAGATGACAAGGTAGATTTTTAGAGATATTTGGGAATTATGGATGTGGGATTAGTGCTGTTTAGTGGCAGAGCTGTAACTACAGCCTGGGTCACCAGGTTTCCAGGGCAGGGAGCTTTCCCCTGTCATGTAAAGCTTACTGTCTCCCCTTCCAGAGGAACTCTGTAAGCTAGCTTTTTTTTTTCTTACCAAGGATTTGGCATCATCCAACTGACCATAAATATAAGAAACAATGTCATAAAAGCAAAGACATGAGAACTATATACTCCTTAGCAGTTTATATTTATGCTCTAAATCCTTTAAGACAGATATAGTTGCTATATACATAGATTATTAAGGGATTTTAATATATTTTCAAGCATACATATGGTCATAAAGTGTGGTTCTGTGTCACATAAAGCACATAAAATTAATGTGTTTTCTTTCATCATTAAAATTAATATTTGGTCTGCCTTTTAGAATAAGGACCGCCTTCTGTAGTTTGCATGCTTACCGCGTGCTTGTTCATGTTATCTGTCTTCACTATTATGCTATGGGGTAGCTGCTCTTTTTATCTCCATTTTGCGGAGGGGAGATTGAGGCACACTGGAGTTGAGTAATTGGCTAAGGTCTCATGATAAGTAGCAAGCCTGGATTTGAACCCAGGCAGTCTGGCTGCCAAGTCCAAATCCTGGACCACTATGCTCTACTGTTTCTCACAAGAGAAGACCTTTGGAGTTAGGTTTAAGCCTGAATCTCACAAGCTCTATCCAAAGAAATTTGAGTTTACGGTTAATTTCCCTATTGTAAGCAACACTTAAAATTATTCTCGTTCATGTTACTGCTGCCTTTACGATACTGTAGACAACTGTCAGCACAATTCTCACTTCATTGGAAACCCATAAAAATGATTACCAGTTGTTAACACATAGTTTTTTTAAAAAATAGCTTTAACAGTGTAAAGGTGAGCAGTCTCTGATTTGCCCAGTGTATGATTCTCTGCTCAGGAAAAGTAGAATGGGTGAATAGAAGCATGGAATGATTATGGAATGGGTTTTGATTTTGCTCTTGTAGGGAAATAAGGAAACTGTATATAGAATTGGGGAATTAGAAGACATTAGTTTGAGTTTGGTTTCTAATATTATGATCTCTCTGACCTTGGGCAAGTCACTTTGGCTCTGAGTGTGTTTCCTCATCTTTAAAATGGGCTTGATACTTTTTGCTCTACCCACCCTCACAGAGCTATTGTTAGAAATAAATGAGATAAAGCATGTGAAAGGGGTTTAACCTACATAACTATGTACAGATGCTCATTACTGTCATGAGACTTGGGTGGGGGAGGGAGGTGCCTGAGATAGGTAAGCAGCTGCCAGAGGAACTTACCAGGGTTCCACTTGGTTACTGTATTAATAAGGAAATGTGCACCCTCTTGTGGCAAAGTAAGGGGCCTAAGAGTATCTTCTGCAAAAGACTTCTGTGTTGTTATTGTGGGGTTTTTTGGTCACCAGAAATGCTTTCCAAGTAATGAATGTACATACCTTTTCTAAACAGATCCTTAAATTACAATGTGAATAAATTGTTTAGTCCTTACCCAGTTTATTTCTCTCCATGTGTTTCCTGTTCCATTCATAGAGAGCCTTGCTAGGCTTTTTATTTTCCTAAACTACTCTATTTATTTTGGTGGAGGTTTTTTGGTTTGTTTGTTTGTTTGTTTTGCATTTACTTTTTTTCTCCTCTGATTTAGTATCTGTTAAATTTTAAATACATAGTTAGGGCTTTCTTTGCCTGTGCTAACACAGGACCTCTGGTACCCAGCATATATTAGATGCTCAGTAAATGGTGTTGAGCGGATGCTGACAATCTTCTTAATCATTCCTCAGTTTCTTTCCCGCTTTGACCTTGGGGTACCCGCTTTTCCTTGGCATAAGTTTTCCTGAAACACACAGAAATGAATTGAGGAAGTATGGCATTTCAGTCACATAACATTTTTCTCCGTTTCCTCTTTAGTAAAATAAGGGGATGAGAATAAGGTGATTTCCAAGGTTCTTACTCTATAGAGATAAGGAAATAAGATCACATTCTTTGGCAGAGCCTAAGAAGGCTGTGAAATGTCTTATGTATCCTCCCCTAATTCCTAAATAAATACAGTCAGAAAGCAGCAGAACAAGGTATAGTAGAAGTAAGGGAAGAGGCGTGTTGAACAAAAGGCTAAGAGAACATCGTGGTGGGGTGGGGGCTGGGGACGGATTGACAGGACAGTAGCAGCATTCCAGAAAGAAGCTGTAACATCCTGAGGTATGTGAACATTTTTCAAAACTTACACACATTGTATTATCTGTGATGGTCACAGGGGATTATCTGACTCAACATCCTTTATTTCCACCCATTGTTCACATTAAATTTGGGAAAAAGTATTTTTCTCTAATTGAGTTATGAAGTCCTTGATCATGTAGCAGTTCAAGCTACAGCAGTGATTTTATAATTGTCTTTATATACTCTTCATTTTACTAAAAATTTCTCTTTCAAACCTGGCTGCCTAAAAGTGCTGTTTTGGTTTTAGAGAGCTTGTGAGAGGAGTCAGAGGAAGGCCAGCATCTGCATGTGGTGTGGAGTGGGGAGCAGGAGGAGTTTGCCTTGGAGGGTTTTGAAGACCCAGGTTCGGATCTTAGTTTTACAATTTCAGGATTCACACCACTCTAACAGAACTTGATAGTCAGAATGTTAGTTGAATGTCATACTGAGAAATACTAAAAAATGTACAATATTTCTCTTACCTGGTCAACAGTCTTCTCCTGGAGAAGCCAAATTTCTATTGGAAGATTGTTGGATGTGTGTTCAGGAGTTACGTGGTTCCATTAATTCAACAGGTCTTTTCTGAGTTTCACTGTGTGCCAAGTCCTGAGCAAGGTGCTAGGATTAAGACAGAATTCTAGCTTTCAAGGCCTCACTCCCCCCAACAGAGAGAGAGCCATGTCAACAAATGTCAGATCACATCACAGCTTGGTAAGAGAAAAAACAACACCAAAATGAGAGCCATGTGGTTAGTACTGTAGAAAAGGGATATACAGGGCGCCTGGAGGCAGAGAGGAGAGATGAACAATGTACGTCTTGAAGGAGACTTAGAGTTTCCCAGGTGGACAAGTGCACAAAAGTAGAGGTAGGAGCTGAGTGCATTCTGGGAACCATAAGGAGTCGAGAATGATCTTTGATGTTTATTGTCATTAAGCTGTAAATCCTGATGAGAAATTGGGTCCCTGATACTTACTAGCTGAGAAGTCCATGAAATTCATGGTGGCTAGTCGTGGTACCTGCTCACCTAGAAAGTGACGCAGCTGCACAGTCTACTCTTTGTCTTCTCTTCTTCTAGAGTCCGTGCTGTACAGCAGTGGTTTTCAAACTTTTGGTCTCTGGACCCCTCTATACTCTTACAAATTATTGAGGACTCCAAAGAGCTTTCGATATTTATCACTTCTGGAGGTAAAACTAAGAAAGTTTTTAAAGTATTTATTAATTCACTTAAAAATAGCAATAATAAAAGAATTACCTGTTAACATAAATAACATTTCATTAAAAATAACTATGTTTTCTAAAGCCAAAAAATTCAGTGAGAATAGAGGCATCGTTTTACCTTTTTGTTTCTACAAATATCTTTAATGCCTTGCTAAAAATGACATAGATTTGCGTATCTGCCTCTGCCTTCAATCCGATGCAATAGATTATTTTGGTTGAAAAAAATGAAGAAAATGTGGGCTCACCCAGATACATAGTTGGGAAAAAGAAGATTATTTTAATAGCTTTTTCAGGTAATTACGGGTGTTCTTCTTTCATACTATACCAAAATTTGACTAGTAGTAGTTTCTTAAAAGGTAGTTGTCATGTCATTTTTGAAACAATATGAATGAACTTTAGTATTCTGCTATATCAAAATCTTTTACTAATGCAGGCTTTTATAACATCATACATCAGTCATTTGAAAAATATTGATTCACTGGGTTATTCAGATCTTCCAAATGTTGACACGTTGCATTATGCCGTATCAAAAAATCTTATCCATCACTATCATGACCAGTCTCATCCCAGACGTCTTTAAATATTGGGAAGCCACAGGCTCGTAATGGTAAATACAAGTTTAATAAAACTCTGATTTTTGCTTGAGAGGTAAAATGTCATCATTGGCAACAAATACTGAGTTGTTTTCCTTGAAGTGACAGGCTCACTTTGCTCGCTTTCAAGAAAAATGTCAGGCCGGGCGCGGTGGCTCACGCCTGTAATCCTAGCACTCTGGGAGGCCGAGGCGGGCGGATCGTTCTGACCTCAGAAGTTCGAGACCAGCCTGAGCAAGAGCAAGACCCCGTCTCTACCAAAAAGCAGAAAGAAATTAATTGGACAGCTAAAAATATATAGAGAAAAAAAAAAAATTAGCCGGGCATGGTAGCGCATGCCTGTAGTCCCAGCTACTCGGGAGGCTGAGACAGCAGGATCGCTTGAGCCCAGGAGTTTGAGGTTGCTGTGAGCTAGGCTGATGCCATGGCACTCACTCTAGCCCGGGCAAAAAAGTGAGACTCTGTCTCAAAAAAAAAAAAAATGTCTGTCAGATACCCAATTCTGAAGAGCCATAGCTGTCTGTCAGTTGTTCTTTCAAGTAAAAATGGTCTTCCAGGAAGAAAGTGGCCATTTCAGCTCCCAACTCTGACCATTGCACAATTGCCTTTCCGTGTGACATCTTACTTGAGTGTGCAGCAGCAGTGTTTTTTGCATACTTTCCATTTTGTCACACCAGAGATTTAAAAAGACCTGTACTCCGGGGTCAAGATTTTTTTAAATTAGTAATTTTTACTGCTTCATTAAAGACAGTTGTAAGTGGAACTAGTTGCCCCCCGACCCTTTACTAAAAGTGTGTAACAGTGACAATACCACAACTCTTAGTATAGTTTGGTGCCATCCCTGGATTCCAGCTTAGGTGCCAGTGGTTTTACCCACCATTACTTTTGCACCATCCGTGCAAATGTCAACACAGCGAAAAAGGCAAATAACATCTTGGTATAATTAGGAAAATAGTGTTTGCCTCGTGGAAGCCATGAAAGGGTCTTGGGGATCCCAAGGGTCTGCAGATCACATTTGGAGAGCTGCGTGGGTGGTGGTTAAGAGCATGACTGAAGGTTTGGATTGCCTGGGTTTCAATCCTGCTTCTGCTGCTCATGAGCTCTGTGACTTTGGAAGGTTATTGGACTGTTCTGTGACTATTTCCTCTATGTAAAATGAAGGTAATAGTAGTACCTACCTCACTAAAGGAATGCATCTGCCCAGTAGTTAACCCATAAGTGGGTATTGGTGAGACTCAATATCTAGTTTATTGATTTTGTGATTGATTGGTTGGTTGATTGGGGAAATGCCCAAAGGCCTACTTGCCCTGACGTTGTGTCCTCTTTCAGTCTTCCAGGATGACGGAGACGTCCACCATTACAATTACACCTTTGTACCCTTGTGGTGATAAAGTACAGGTTAACTGAGTTAAGAATCCATACCTCAGAAGGGGAATGTATTAGCTAACAACACAACAGGAATTAGTGTATCCAACTGACCTAACAACTCTTGCCACCTGCATGCGTCAGGGCTCAAATGAACTGGAGGCAAGAAGAGCGCTTGATGAATAGATGAGAGAGAAAGACCCGAGAGCAGCAAGGGGTCTGTTGGACAGGCAGTGTGGTGTGAGTGCTGAGCAAGGGCTCTCCGGGGTGGGCTGACACAGGCTGGGATTGGTCCTGGTCACTTTTTTATCTGGTTTGAATTGCAAACACAATTCAGGCATACGTAATGGAAGTGCCCCTCCCTGCACATTCTCTGGTTTTAGGGTACAGTCATCTCTAGGGCATTACAATAAATCTCGTTAGTTCAGACCTGACTAATGTTGAACTTGTGACTATTGAGAGGCAGGCAGTGCAGCGTACGGAAAAGAACAGGAGCTCTGGAATTAGGCATGTCAGGGCTCAAATCCTAGCTCTGTCATAGAGACTAGCTGTATGGCCTTGGGCAAAGGATTTATCCTTTCTGAGTCTCTGTTTAGTGTCTGTAAAAACGGGGCTGGCAGTATCTCAGGTGGAGATTGTAAATATTAAGTGAGATGACATTTGGTAGGCACTCAGCAAATGGCTAATACCTTCCCTATGCCAGCTTTATGTATCTTAAACTCCATCTCTTAATTTATAATAAAGCACTACTATTGAAACAATGTCATCATTGCATTTTTACTTTTTTCAGAAAATTGCATTTTTAGAAAAAAATACAGTGCAGGAAGAACTGTGATGCTACTGCTTCCCCAGGGATTTCAAGTCAAGTCTTTCACAAAACCATAACCCCTCCCCTTCCCTGTTTCTGGGGACCCCTGAGGTGAACCGATCCATGAACTGCCTTTTTGTTCACCAGCTCAACCTGTGAGTAATCCAGTCGCTGCTCTGTGCCAGTCCAAGCCAGCCATCTCTGTGCTGTGTCTGCCGAGACTGAAGAGGCAGAAGGAAGATGTGCCCCCTCTGCGAGGCCCTCCCCCAGTGTCTGGACACTGCCCAGATGGACTCTCCTGAAGTGCCCTGGATCTCCTGTGCTGTTCTTAGAGTCCCATTGTTCCTGGAATTTATTTTATTGTTTCTAGAATCTGGGTGGCGGCACCTTTTTTTCCATATCCCCTTTAGTTTCAGAGAACTTTGTGGTCATTAATGAATCTATTTTCACAACTTCCCCCAAAACAAGCCTCTTCCATGTTACAGATCAAAGAACCTATTACTGACACAAAAGGAATCCAGCCAACTGGACTTCTCCACACGGAAGGCAGGCCCTGTTCTAATCTTGCCTTGGCTTTTGACTTGCTGTGTGGCCTTTGTTTCTTCATCCAACGATAATATCTACCTCCCAGGAATGTTATGCAGTTCAACAAATGCTAAGAACTGTTCCTCTTGAAGGCTGAAAGATAGGTATCGGGTCTACTGCTGTGCCAGAGAACTCAAAGCACTTTATTGGAATCTAATCTGTACTTTATCTTTGTGAGGTAGATAAGTGGCAGGTGTTCCGGTGCTCACTTTATACCCTTAGAAATGTGCATTTCACCACCTCATTTTAACAGTTCCCACCACTTCCTCTTTCCAGACTCATAGGAAACTGTCCATCTGAACGGACACCAGAGACACTCTGATGTGTACTGAGCAGGGCTTTTGTCGTTTCATTCATGCTTCAGTTTGTGTTTCTCATTCCGTTTTTGGTCAGGAGCCCACCTCTGATCCTAGGTTCCTTCCTGGTCTCCCTTTTGGTTCCAGTTCCTTCTTTCAATGTTTTGTCTCTTTGGCCTCTCTTCAGCATGTGGTACTAATAATGATCACAGCTTTTCAAAACTTGGTTGCGAAATTATGCTCAAGAATTCTGTCTCTGTCACTGACAACCAACCCTGGTCCCTCTCACCTGTTGTTGCCCTAAATATGTAGGCACTCACTGGGGTTCAGACCTTGTCTCAGCTTAATCTCAGAGGTAATCTCATCCATTTTCACGGTTTTAAGCAAAACCAGTGTTCAGCTTCTGATCCTGAAGTTCTAACTTCTCACTTGATACTTCCTATATTATGCTGACATCATGCAGATTTACTCTCTCTCCTCTATCCCAACTACCCACCAGAAAAAAAGGACATTAGTTCCTTTCTGGATGAACCTAATTCTATCAGGGATTCCACCGTTCGTTCAAACCTTGGAGTCATTTGAGCTTGTCTCTTTTCCTCAACCCCTGCATCTCATCTGTGCCCTCTAACCACCTCCCCCGAATATTCAGGTTTACATCACATAGTATCTGTCAGCGGTCTTCTCCTGGGTCCCTTGCCTCCAGTCTCGGCCCACTGCAGTCAGGTTAGCCTTCTTGAAACCTGTATCTTGCTTTTTCACCACTCTCACACCTTTCCATGGCCTTAAAACAATCATATTGATTATCTATTACTGTGTAACAAACCCAAACTAAGTGGCATAAAACGACCACCATTTTATCAGACTCACAGATTCTGTGGGGTCAGGAACTTGGAAAGGGCACAGCGGGATGGTTTGTCTCTGCTCTGTGATGTCTGGGGCCTTCACTGGGAACATTCAAAGGCTGGGATAATTTGACATCTGAAGGCTCACTTGTTCACTTCTTTGGCAATTTGATGTTGGCTGTCACCTGGGACCTCAACCGGAGCTGTTGACTGGACCAATGGCCTCTTCGTGTGGCGGCTCGCTCTTCCTCACAGTGCGGTGGCTGGGTTCCAAGAGCAAGCATTCCTAAGAGAGGCATGCTGTGATCTCGTTTCAGAAGTCACAAACTCATTTTCACTCTGCTCGTAAGCCTGACTAGATTCAAGGGGAGGGAACATAGAACCCCATCTCTCTATGAGAGGAATGTCAGAGTCACATCATAGGAAGAGCCTGTAGGTGAGACTCTGATGCAGTCATCTTTGGGAAATACAATCCACCACAATGTCCACACTGATGTGGGGGTTCCCTTAAAATCTGGCCCAGCTTGCCTTTTGAATAGAACACTACCCCTCACAGAGCACGCCTATGTGCCAGGCACTCTGTTAAAAGCACCGTCTGTGCGTTCTCATGTAATCTAACAGTTCTGAAAGCTTAGATAAGGGAGCTGAGCCAGGGAGCTCAAAGCAGCTTTGCCAAGGGTCACCCAGCCAGCAGGTAGGGTGGGCTTTGAACTCAGAACCTTTGACTCCCATCTAAACCTCCAGGCTATGCTGTCTCCACCTTTATCAGGGCACCTCTATCAGTGCAGGGAGAGAGGGGAAAAATGGGTAGCAGTTATAAAAATTTATTAGAGTTAGTTTTAGTTTAGGCTCACTTCCCCACTTGTCTAGTTATAGTCCTGGTGAGCCCACAACTCAAGGGAAACAAGACTCTTGTTGGTTGATAGCTCAAGCTAGCTTAGTCTTCAGGCCACACGTGGCCCCAGGGGACAAGGGCAGCCCAGGGAATGATCTCAGTGGCTGTCTCTGTGCCTGCCTCTTTAGACCTCAGCCAGGCTATTTCACTTATATGCTCTCCAGAAGACGTTCTTCTGGTTCTCCCCTGATCTGTTCATTCCTGCCTGGGTCCTGATGCCCACTTAGGACTCCTTGGCCCCAGCATGTGTTTGCCTTGACCTCATGCTCACTGTAGCCCTGCGTAGAGTCACAGTGGTTTGTCCCTGTATAGTCTGGCTTCCCTGGGGTTGCCCAGACTGAACCTGCTTACCCTCCAGGGGTTGTCTCCCAGCCTTGCTCATGCTGTTGTCTGTCCTTTGCTCCTTTTACCTGGATAAAACCTCCGTTTCCTTCAGCTTCCTACCTCCAAGGCCGGGTGTGTATGGCCCCTTCTCTGAGCTCCCATAGTATCCTGTACATTTTTCTAGAATGGTTTTCACCCATTCTGTACTCATCTCTTGTTGAGTTCTGTGGGCCCCTTCACTAGCCTGGCAGCTCCAGCAGGGAAGAAACTGTCTGTCATTCATCTTGGAGCTCTCAGTTCCTGTTCAGAGCTGAGCATCAAAGATACTGCAGTCCTGCTGAGGGGCTGGCACAGTGCCTGGAACCCCAGTGCCAGTTCATGTCTGTCCATGGAGTGACTGGATGCTGCCAACGGAGTCTGGAGTCAGGGACATGGAGACTCAGAAGATACGGCTTCTCATCCTAAACACTATTGTTTGCTTTTGGGCAAATCACTTCTCTGGGATGCAGTGTCTTTATTTATGAAATGAAGGAGTTGCCCTACACACCTTCCCAGCCCTAATACTCTATGAAGTTGACTTTATCTGATAAGCTTTTGAGTATAGGCTGCCATGGAACCAAGCAGTGAGTCCTGAGTATCGGAAACGTGACCCATTATCACCATTTCTGAGGGATAGAAACTTAGTTGTTTGCATAATTTGATTGTGCCCCTGGTTGGGCTGTGGCTGACTAGATTTGATGGAATCATAAACATGTCTGCAGTCACAAACCTTTTCCCCTTCCCACATAAACCTCAACAGATCTTAGTTCTTAAGACTTAAAAGTCACCATTGAATTATAATGTCTTCTCTCCAGTTTAGCCAACAAGAAACATTTCAGGCCGGGCGCGGTGGCTCACGCCTGTAATCCTAACACTCTGGGAGGCTGAGGCGGGCGGATCATTCTGAGCTCAGGAGTTCGAGACCAGCCAGAGCAAGAACGAGACCCCGTCTCTACCAAAAAATAGAAAGAAATTAATTGGACAGCTAAAAATATATATAGAAAAAATTACCCAGCCATGGTGGCACATGCCTGTAGTCCCAGCTACTCGGGAGGCTGAGACAGTAGGATTGCTTGAGCCCAGGAGTCTGAGGTTGCTGTGAGCTAGGCTGACGCCAGGGCACTCGCCCCAGGCAAGAGAGTGAGACTCTGTCTCAAAAAAAAAAAAAAAAAGAAAGAAAGAAAGAAACATTTCAGCAACTTCAACTCTTAATTAGCAAAGGCAGGACAAAATCACAAAACCCTGTGGGGACAAAAGAAAGCAATGTTTTATGGCTGACAGTTTTCCCTGTATTATAATGTAGTCTGGTTTTGAAAATACCCTGATAGAGTGGATTCTTATAACCAAATTATAATTACATAATTATATATAATTATTTGTGTATATATGTATATGTTTTAGTATATATGTATATATACTGTACATATGCAAGACAAGTATACTGTGTATACTTGTCTGTGTGTATATGTATTTTTATTTACATAATTACACAGCATTAGGCCAGAGTTTTCTGGCCTCTGGCTGTGATGTAAAAAGGCCATTCCTATAGTTTTCCAGTGAGCAGTGAGCATAGCGGAGGGGTCATTTCCTAGAGTCTCTGTGCAGCCTCCAGCAGATTGATTTTTATTAGTTTGATTATCCCAAACCTGGCTCATACAAGCCTCTCGCTTTACTTTCCGTATCTCCACCCTCCCACCATAGCACCTATTTCCAAGCTCACTGTACCTCCTCCAGAAAGCACAAAATGACATAAAGTGAAAACTTAAATCTCGTTAATATTGCCCCTCATAGAAGTTCACTTCACAGTTGGCTGGTGGAGGACGTACAAGGCGATGCTATGTCAAAGTGTGATTCAGTCCTTGTTGCAATCTCTTCCTTAGTATTTGAAAATAACCTATGAATCTGAATTACTCTCATCTAGTATCTCACTCCTATGGCATGTCCTGACAGCGATTTCCTCTCCTTGTGCCTCAGTTTCACCCCCTACAGAATGGGGATAAACAAACATTTGCCACCGAGCAGTTTCAAAGGACTGCCAAGGAGGCTGGTTTGTGGTGAGTGAATGGTTGGTAAATAAAAGGCGTATCTGCCACCCAGAAGAAAAGCGCCTCACAAACAGACCAAAAAAAGCTGCCCTGACTTGCTAAAGGAGCATTCTTTGCAAGCGGGAAGAGCCAGGAAGAAAGCTAACATAGCCGAATTTTCCCCAGGATCTGGTGGCCCTGATGCCAGAGGGAGCTTGCTAGGTGGGCGCTCTTGACTTTTCAGGTGAGGGCGAGGGGGCGGTTGGCAGGAAGGGAGGAGGAAGATAGGCCGTTGGGGTTTGGATAGATAAACAGCATTTTATTAGTCTGGAGGAAATCAGTGTGAAATTACGGTTTTTAGACAAAATATTGATTTCCAGTAAAATTCATAATTCACTTGCTGAGGTGAGCAGGTAGCAAAATTAAAAGTTTTAACCATAAAAATAAAATTAAGGGAGAAGGAAAAAACCCTCTTGGAAGAAGAGGATATGAGCCTCTCCTTTCATAGGTGGCATTAATTGGTTAAAATTCACACACAAATTTTTTGGTATTTCAAATAAGAGATGCCTGGGGCTTCTTACTTTATTAACATTACACAGGCGTGGCATTGTGAGTGCTGCCTGCCGTCTGCCCACTCGTGCACACGCACACAAACACACAACTTCTAGGCATCCGGGTGTCTTTTCTTGCTCCCCTTTGACCAGCCTGCCCTTGCAGTATGTTTGCCAGTCCTGTGTAAGCTGCACTGTGATACGTGGCGTGACTGTGGACTGCCTTCTACAGTTACTCCCTGTTTGGTTTCAGAGTTTGTGTCTGATTGTGCAAAGCATAATGACTTCAGCCCTGCCCCGTAGCCCAAGGTGAATGTTCTACAGCTCTGGACCTCAGTTTCCCAATCTGCAAAAGGAAGTTCTTCTGAAGTCCAAAATGGCAGTTCTTCCAAAATTTTGAAGAAAGTCAGCTGTAAAATCTCAAGTCTCAGAATAATTGGGTGAGTGGAGTGGTTTCAGCAGCGTGACTTCTGAGTGACCTGTCAGTGTCCTCTTAGACCACAGCAGACCAACATCCAGGAGCAAACTGCTGTGAGCAGCATGCAGGATTTCCAGGGGTGTGCTGGAGAAGGCTCACTTGGCTCCCTAGAGCCAATTCCGTTTGGTGATATCACATTAGTAGCTTTAAATAGGCTAGGGTGAGAGTATTTACACCACAGAAATTGGCAAAAATTACAAGTTGCTTTCCCTACCCCCAGAGCCGCTTGTTAAACATTTACCAGCACAGCACTAGATTTCTCTCTCATTGCAGTGTTCTCACTTCCAAAGCAGGTACCAGTTCCTCATAGACCATGGCCAGGGACTGAAGACGCCTTGAGGGTAGGACACAGGCTCTGCTTTGTGCTCAGTGCCCACTAGCTCCCTGTTGATGGAAGATTACACAGGAGGAGAATGTTCTCCCATTTTCCAGGGGATTTCACTTCAGAAGGGACAGCCGGAAATGCACCTCTGTGGCTCCCACTCCAGAGTTTAAGTATGTATTAGTGGCTCTTGGATTCAAAGCAGCTTGCTTCCCTGATTTGAGTTTGTCTCCATCAAGGCTCACTTCTTTGTATTCCAAACTTCACTCCTCAGTCAACACTCCTGGTCACTTGGCAGACTCATCACTGCCCTTTTTTTCTGTCTAACTCATGGAAATTTTCGTGTCGTTGAGATGAAGAACATGAAAGAAGAGCTCTGCGCAGGTGTTTTTGAGCCTATGGCTGCAGCAGATGCCTGCAGTGCTAGTGACAGCCACCTTCATACCTTTATTCTAGCAAACCCATACATTTTGCCCTTTGTAGTATTGCAAATCAAAGATATGTAGTATCTTACAATTTTCTAGGGCTTTTTCATGTCCCATTATCTTTGTCTCACAAATAACTGGAATCACAAATGACTGCCCTGCACAAATCCCTGCAGCGATCTCCCATAGCATACTACATTAGTGCGAACTCCCCACCCTGTTAAATAAGGCCTCTGCGATTGTTCTACTTGGTATTTGTGTCTCCCCGTTAGGTGCACATTATTCACTCTTGCTCAGAGTCTGCTGCTTCCTCTGTGCCTACTCTCCCCACTCAAGCTTATCTCTGAGCATAACAGTCCCACCAAGGTCCACACTGAATACCACCTGCCAAGGCATGATTGTGGTCCCTTGCTTCCCAAGGATGTAGCTCCTTTAAGCTGCAAGGGACAGCTCCTTGGGAAAGTCTGGGAAGCCCAGAATAGCCCGTTAAAGGGGTGGTTCTTGACTCCAAAAGATGCAAGATCATTATCTCGTGTTACTCCTGTTCCTTCTTCATCGTCTTTGTTTCTCATGTTTTGACCATGTTTTTGTTCTTCCCTTCTTCCTGCTGCAGTTTTCCACTCAGATTTAATCCTGCCTATCTGTCGCTTCCAGGAGGGAATTTCCGACTTACTTTCTAGTAACGTTACTATTCTGGCCCTTGAACTACACACGCAGCTCCCTTGGCCCTGCCGTGATCTCAATTTCAATGTCTGCCCCCCTCCACCGCCACCACCACTAGCCCCACTCCAAAGTTCAGAAATTTTCTTGTAAAGGGCCAGCTAGTAAATATATTAGGCTTTGTGGCCCATATGGTGTCTGTCACAACTCTTCTCTGCCATTGCAGCAGGAAAGCAGTTGTAGAAAATAAACAAATGGGTGTTTCAATAAAACTTTATTTACAAAAATAGGCTTTAGCTGGATATAGCTCAGGGGCCATAGTTAGCCTGCTTCTGCTCTAATTAGACAGCTGTTAATGTGCACTCCTGGCACCTGTTCATGTAACTGTCTGCTAGCCTGAACACATGATGTTCATTAGTGCAGCCCATGCAAGAGACCGTGCTGGGGACATGCCCAGTTGGGAACCCTGCAGCCACAGAGTTGAGGGTTCTGGAGAATGTTACTTTGTCCCCTTTGCCCTACAGGTAGCAATCTTAAAGATAAAATATACTGAAAACAAAGCGTTGTTATTAAATTCTAGCTGGTGTTGCTTGCCGGGAGATCTTGGGCCTAGCACCTTCTTTTTTAAGGAAAGGAGGAGGATAAGAATTGGGGAGGTGTTAAAGACTGACCAGCCCCAAACTGATACTTTTTCCTTGATATGCAAATAAATATTAGGAAATAAATGAAATATGATCCATTGTTTTTTATTGCTGTTTGTACCTCTTCTGCAGTCATTGCATGGAACCCTATGTGTCTCATGTACCATCTAAACATAGTGCCAAAATGAGAGGACAAATTATTTTTGTATCAGGAAGGCTTGTATTCCGATTCTTGACTTCATCTCAGATTCTCCAGTTGCAGAGTGGAAACAGTTAATACCCCACCTTCATTCGTGCAGCAAATAGGAGTCAGGTGTTGACTCCGTCTGGGTCAGGCCCAGTGCCAGTGTGGGGCTCTTTTAGGCACTGGAGCTGGTGTCTGTAAAGCACCCAGTACTACTCCTATCCCTACGTGGACATCCACATACGCTGGCATTATCCTTGGAACCTCCTGTGAACTCAAAATGTCTCTTACAGTTTTTGCAGTACATATGGAGTTTCTAAGGTTAGTCCTACCGAATTGTTGCTGAGTGACTTTGGGAAAGTTACCTAAGTTCTCTTCTGGCCTTGTGACCTTTGCGAGAAATAGATGATGTGTGTAAATATACTTCGTGATGGTAAAGTCTACGCTGGTTTTACCAGGTGGGTGGTAGGTTTTGGTGTCTTATCTTCCTCGTCCACTGGACTGAGTTCCTGGAAGGCAGAGACAGCAGTGCTGGGCCTCTCTCTGTGTCATGGCTCTGCACTGGCTTAGCACAGAGCAAAGCTGTCAGTGAAGTGAACAGAAATTGTCAATACTGGTCATTCTCACTTCCTTCTTTCCTGCTCTGCATCTCAAGACCGGGTTTTTGGCCTTATAAACGCTGATGAATCTCAGTGGTCCCTACTTCCTATCTGGAAGATGCTAGTACGGTAGGCTTTCCCCATTGGTGCAGGCCTGGGGCGAAGATGTCTCCTTGTCCTCTGTTGAGTCCCGGTGCATATGTGTCACCTCCTACATTTGCATTCTGCACCATTTGCCCTTTAGACGGTAAATTCTGCGTCGTTTCCAAGCTCACTCTCCATCTCCTGCAATCCTGCTGATCCCGTCTTTCCCTTAGAACTTTTGTTTGTCGTAGGCATTTTAACAGGTTCTTAGCCATGGGGTTTTTTTCTTGCAGCCTTTACAAACCATTTTCCTTGGCTGACAGATTATAGCCTATCTATCTCTGATATTGAACAATGATTTTGAAAAAATTTTTGAGTCCTACTCTCATAATAAACTACTCATAGCAAAGAAATTCTTCCCTCAAAGGTTTTCCTGCTTGGACAACTCAGTTCTTTTTTAATTTATATTTTTTAATGAGTAAGGGTATATAATGGTCGTATATATTTATAGAGTACATGGGATGTTCCGATACAGGCACGCAATGTATATTAATCAAAGCAGGGTAATTGGGGTATTGGACAACTCAGTTCTTGCACCATTTCTATGGGAGGAAGGAGCATCTGTTCTGTCATGGAGGGAAGACAGCAGGCAGGACTAAAGAACTCTAGACACTGAGGAGGATCTTAGGAAGAGGCCATTCGTCCCTCGCGAAGTGAAATAACGTGCCAGAGTGACATATCTGGGTGGTGGCCACGTGCCTAGCAGTGCTGAGCCCTATTCTGACTCTCTGCCCATGGCCTCCCAATAGACTGGGGTGTCCAGCCTTTGGGGAAACAGCTCCCCTCTCAGAGCTCCATGGTCATCAAAGGCCTGCAAGGACCCTGGTCAGAGACAGAGTGGACCCTTTACATTCAGATGACCTGGACTGACGAATGGGGGTTGAACTGAGAGGCACAATTCCATGGGCTTTTAAAGGACGGCCCTTCCTGTTGTCTGTTTACTTGTTTACATTCATCCCTCAAGCATGTAAAGTACTGGGTGGTGGAACGAGCAAATCACAGGGGCAGAGTCGGGCTGGGCAGCAGAGATGTAAGCAGAGAATTACGGCAGAATATGATAAATGCCACAAATAAGGCTCCAGCTAAGGGCTGTGACAGCTCTGATCCTGCCAGACTGTGCAGCCTCCCCTCAGCCCCTCAGTAAAGGTGAAAATTTAATCCTGGCACCTGATGTTAGCCAGGCACAGCCTGGAAATGAAGAATATCCCCCTACTTCTGATGATCGTCCAGTGCTGATGGGGTTGGCTTCTTTCATGCAGCAGCATGGCCCTGAATAAGTACCTGGTCCTGCTCCTCGTGCCTACCCCTGAAGAGAAGTAGGAGGTAAATTCCTTACTGAGAATAGGCTGGTGACGTGGGTATGGTGACCATCCCTGCAGTCCTGACACCTGAGGAAGGCTACAGAATAAGGCAGCCCTCTCACCAGAGAGATGTTCTTTTTGTTTTTTTGTTTGTTTTGGAGACAGAGTCTCGTTCTGTTGCCTGGGCTAGAGTACCAAGGCGTCAGCCCACCTCACAGCAACCTCAAACTCCTGGGCTTAAGCAATCCTTCTGTCTCAGTCTTCCAAGTAGCTGGGACTACAGGCATGCACCACCATGCCCGGCTAATTTTTTCTATATATTTTTAGTTGTCCAGATAATTTCTTTCTATTTTTAGTAGAGACAGGGTCTCGCTCTTGTTCAGGCTGGTCTCGAACTCCTGACATCGAGCGATCCTCCTGCCTCGGCCTCCCAGAGTGCTAGGATTACAGGCATGAGCCACCAGGCCCAGCTGAGAGAGATGTTCTTTTTGCTGCTGGCAGAGGCATAAGAAGAGGCCTCTGAGTGTTGCTTTCTTTCTTTTGAACATAGAAGGAGGGAGGGAAAGGAAAAGAGGGATATTCTGTTTTAACACAGAGCATATTTCTAAGATTACACTATAGATCAAAAGCAAATCAATTAAATCAATGTCTATTGGATAGATGCTGTAGAAAATATCATTAAAAGAATTCCAGTCAGGTGCAATGGCTCACACCTATAATCCCAGCGCTTTGGGAGGCCAAGGTAAGAGGATCGTTTGAGGCCAGGAGTTTGAGACCAGCCTGGGCAACACAGCAAGACCCCAACTCTACAAAAAAAAATGAGAAAAATTAGCCAAGTGCGGTGGTATGCACCTGTAGTCCTAGATACTCAACAGGCTGATGTGGGAGGATCGTTCCAGCCAGGAGTTTGAAGCTGCAGTGAGCTATGATTGGGCCACTGCACTCCAGCCTGGGTGACAGAGCAAGACCCCATCCATAAATAAATAAATTAATTAAATAAAAGAATTCTGGAAATACGCTGGGCAGGGGAATCATAATTGGAGTAAGTAAGTAGTAGCCTTCTAAGGGCATTACTTTGATGAAGGCATTATTCATGTGTATTCAAAAAATAAAAGTTCTGGTGTGTTCATTTTTTAAAAAACCAATCATGTTATTAAATCACACCTTCTACTAACCTGAAACACTTAGTATATTAAATGGATCTATCTGTTGCACTCTCAAGGATGTGGTAAAGGAACAGAAGAATATTATACTGATAGTTGGCGAGATGCTTTTATTTTAAGATAAAGAGGCATTTAATTTGTTGGTTAATTGTGCCTAGCGGCCACATGTCAAGAAGAAACAAGGAATCATCAGTAGCCTGCCCTGAAGGTGAGATGCACATAGCCATAGAAAAGGGTAGAATTATACTTGTGCCCAAAATTTCAGAGCTGCAAAGCTTTCTTTGAGGAAGAAAGTCAGAAGAAAATAGCTTCTGAAGAGAAATTCATGCTGATGGCCATGCTTACATGTCTCCCAGTGTTTGACCTGGTGTCTGCCCACCTTGTGCAGGGCGTGATGATTTATTTCTGAGTCTTAGTGAAAGGTTTATCACCTTTGTGATTCAGCTCAGGAGATAGGAGGCCTTTGTTGATTGGGTTCTTGCCAGCCTCTCCAGCGCGCTCTCTTGCCCTTCCCTGTGAGTATCCTCTGCTCCTCTCAAACCAGAGGACTTGAGAGTCCTCACACTTGTGTCTCTGGCTGCCATGCCTTTGTGGACCTCATTCCCTTGACTTGGAAGGCCTTCCCTGACCCCTCTGTACTCTTGCCTTTCCCTTTGTCCTACTCTGCCTCCTACGCAAGGCTCCTCTGAGATACTGCCTCCCGCTGGAGCCCTGCCAAGTTTTCCGCTTGTCTGTCTTGCCACCCAGGCACCCTCCGGTGTGGTGCAGGCCTGTCTCATTGCAGCATGGCACGCTGGGCACACTGCCTGCTCACTCGATGCTCTCCCTGCCCAACTGTGAGTACCTCATAGTTGGGAGCAGGTTGCTCACCTCAGCCTTTCTGGTATCTAATGTGGTAAATGCTCAGTAAGGTTTTGTGGAATAAATGAAATGAATGAAGTTAATAAAGCCAGTAGTCACCTGCCAGAATACTGAAAGAAAGCAGGGAAGAATTCTGTGAAATTTCCCAGGGTGGGTGAGGTGGTATGGTAGGTTCTTTAACATACGAAAAATGATCAACCTCATTCATAATTAAAATGCAAGTAAGATAGTATTTCTCATCTGTAGTTGGGCAGAAATCAAAAAGTTTGATAGCTCTTGTGTTTTCTGATATGTGAGGAAACAACATTGCATTGTGTTGACATTGCAAATGCACAGCCAACTGACTATTCCACTTCTAAGATTTCACATCTAAGAGCTTATCTTCCAAGATATACTCACACATGTGCAAAATAAGATAGATATTCATTACAGCACTTACTTACTTTTTGGAAATAACAAAAGATTAGAAACATCATATGTCCATCAGTAGAAAACCAGTTTAATTACATTCATAAGATTGAATATTATACATTTGTTAAAAAGAATAATATAGCTCAACGTCTATAAATATGAAACAATCTCCAAGATATGCTAAATGTAAAAAGCATATACAGAGCACTAATATTTGCATTTGGGTGAAAAAAATGTATACATATATGCTCATGTATAGCATATTCTGGAAGGATTTTTTAAAACTAGTAACAGGAACTGGAGGACTGAAGGCTATGTGTAGAAGGGAGAATTTTTCTACTCTGTTGTTTGGAACCTTTTGAACTTTGTGCAAAGAATATGTAGTACTTACTTCTAAAAAATAAATTTGTTTTGAAGATACCAGTTGAGTGGTAGATGCAGGTGTTCAGATGTGCTGAGATCTGAAGAATCACTGTGTAAAATCACAAGAAAGAGCTCCGTGTGATATGAACACTTTGCATCCTGATATTTCACCATCACCTCCTACTCTCCATCCCCCTGCTTTTGAACTCTTTCGCACCTATTACCTAGATTGTTGGTGCTGGAAAGGGCCTTGGACAATTATCTAGTGGTGTTTTCATTAAACCAAGCTGCCCATTGCTGCTTTTCCAATAAATGTACCATGACTTAAGTTTCCTTCACCTGCTGCTAAAGTGTGTTCCTTTAAAAATGTGAACGTGGGTTTTGCAGAGCTGTTTAGATCAAAGTTGTAATAACAAGTGGAGTATCACTGCAATACTAATTAACCAACATCCGAATTATGGACCAGAGTTCTGTTTCTGTGCAGTGGAAATGTAAGCTTTGATCTGGGGGTTTATGACATCAGTGGAATTGCTTGCGGGCAATTCAGTCTTCGCCTTCACAGATGCACACCAAGACCTATATAAACCCATAGGGCAAGCTGCGCAATGCCCTCCCCTCTATTCATAGTGAATTTCATGGAATCACATTACATTTTCAAAATCGAGACACCAGAGATTGTAAAAGAGTAACCTGGCTGTAATGAAAGTACAGACTTAAAGCTTTCTGCAATAAGGTGGAAGAGGGAAGAAATGGGGTGAGTGGAGGTTGTGGGGGTGGGTCATGACCAAATAGAGTAACAGATCCATTGTTTGCAGTTTGTAAGCCATCTGATTATAAAATACAGTGGACTTTGTCAGCTAACTTATTTATTGGGTTGTTAAAGATTGCGATTCAAACAAAAGGCAAGATTTGTTGAGATTATTATTTTCTTCAAAATTCAGTATCTTTTTGTAGCGGTCCATGTGGGATACCTCTTTTCTGTTCCTTACCTTTTTCTTTGCAGCAGTTTTGTTTTGCTGCCAAAATGAAGTAAATCTTAGATTTGGAAAGAATCTTGTCTAACTGTCTCATGACTGAAACATTAATCAGAGAGGTTATATGACTGACCCAAACATCTGTCTGACGGTTTTGTCTGTGATGGAGTCAGGATTCGAACTCTTGTCTCCAGTTCTCTGCTTCTGTCTGTTGTGTTGAAATAATGGTAGCCTTTGGTAACAATAAAGTGTTTTATTAGGGGTGGAGAGAATTATTGAGTTAGAAAATTCAGGGAATATATTTAAATTTGTGTTTTTTCTTAAATTATTGTTCTCTAAGAAATCAAATCCTTTGCTCGTAGAAATGAGTAAATAAAAACATTTGCATTTTTGTAAATATTTATGACTGAATATTATAAACTTTTCACATCAAGGAACAAAGTATCCTCATTTAATAAGCACAGTAATCAAAGTGCTCTTCAATGAGAGAGAAACATAATCCATTGGTTTAACAGTTGTACTTCTCGGCTTTTGAAATTGCCCTGAACTGAGTTGTTAGCCTGCATCTACAGGTGGCTCTGTATAACTTTAGTAGTTTCTCTCCTGGTTCACTGCTGGCTCCAGGTAATGCCTTCTAATTAATTACCTGATTGTGGCTCATCAGGTGAAGGCAGATTCATGCACATTTCATGGGAAAACCAGGCACCCATTCTCCTGAATACATCAGGACCAAAGCTGGGAATGAGAGGAGCAGGAGAATTTGGGGGGTATTATGCCTCTATCAAAATAACCCTACTACCCACATTTATAGGGTACACTGCAGTTTGTGGAGTACTGTCTCATAATTCCCTGGCATTCGATGAAAGGCAAGTGGCAGAAGAGGGCAGGAGCTCGTCACAATACCAAGGAAACTGGGACCCTGTGAACAGCCTTGGCGAGGGCACCCACTGAACTCTTTTCCTTCCCTCTATCACGCTGCTGAGCACCTAGCTCCAGGCAAGGAAAGGAGTGGGGTCCTGAAAGTAGGGGGCAATCTTGGGCTGCATCCAGGAAAGGAAAAAGAGGTAGGAAAAGGAATTTGAAGCTGTGGTAGCAGGGACCTCCTGTGGCCACCTGCTGAGCCAGGTAGGTTATTCACCATTATTCAAGTCAAGTGTTGACTCCTATAAGCAATTTCCTGTTGGTGGGTCCTGCTGGAGCCTGCCCAGCTAAGGGTGCTGGCTTGAGAGGAAGCGATGAAAATGCAGGAACCAGCTGAGACAGATGCTCTGTTTACTGTCTTTGTAAGACAGGGAAGTTAGAATAGTGTGAATCAGCAGCTGGAAGGAATTCCGTGTTTAAGTGCCAGAGATGTTAACCCTGTTATGGTTACGTTCATTCATTCATTAAATTTACTGAACGACTGCTGTGGACGACACATCACCAGCCTAGAAGTTGTAGGTGTGCAGGGATAGGAATAGATTTGCATAGTTCAGAAAAGATACAATTCAGAAATCTTGCATTTCTAGCAGCACTGTTGGAAAAATTTCTTTGTACAAAAGTCTGGTCTCCTAAAATTGATTATAAATCAAATTCGTATATTTAAAGTTATCTCCCCATTAATTTACCTCATTTCAGAATTGATTTAAAGGGACCTTACTATGAATCCTCAGTAAGATGATAAATCCTTTTTAAAATAATTTATATGCTCTCTTTCTCTAGTTTGCTCATCTGTTTTTAAACTTGGCTACTCAAGGTTTTAAAAAGTGGATTTCTTTGTATTCAAAACAGGGATTTTTCTTTTTTTTTATTTTATTAGCACCTTATGAGATAACCAAAGATGTTCACTGATTTGTTTTTCTTTGTATCCTGCGAAGTGCTTTTATTTATTTATCTATTTTGTAGGTGGTGTGTGAGAAGTTATTTTTCTGGCTCCCTTCACAATTTTGATAAATAACTTTTCCTATGGCATTAAAATTTTTTTTTTCCTCTCCTCCAGAGCAAATAAACAGAATCACTCTAGGTCTTTTTTATTTTCTCCAGAGTACCCTTCCTGTACCAGAGGAAACCAGAGGATTAAATGACAAGAGGCAGGCCCTGGGGTTGAGAAAAGCTTCCCTAACACCCCTCTGTGGCAATGAAGTTGTCCCACTGCCGTTATGCACACAATACCTCCCCAGCTTTAACTTTAAAAGTCACTCTGATACTGTTTACTAGGTGCTAGTACATTATAAGGATACTGTGCAGAAGTAGGTGATTAAAGTATTTGGTTCACTTCTAGCAAAAAAATCTAAAAATATGAGCTAGGAAAAGTCAGGGAATTGGATAAAGCAACCAACTCTAAAATACATTCTGTTGCTTTATTGAAATTAAGTAGAGAGTTCTAAGGATTGCTGAGACCAATCTTTTCCTATTTTTGTATTCCCTGAATTATATGAGGGCATTTTTGTTTTGTTCACTGCTATATTCCAACACCTAAAAATAAGTGCTTGGCTTATAATAAGTGCTAAGTAAGCATTTGTTGAATGAATTTGGAAAAGCTGTTAGTTTAATCTTAGAGATCATCCCATTCTCCAAAAATAGATAAAATGTCTATTAACCTCCAGTCAAAACACTGGGTATGGGTGGTTTGGATTATTCATACCACTGGACCCTTAGCACAGGTGAGGTGGTATTCTCTTGTGTGAGATGGGGAACACTATTTGATTTACATGGCAAGAGGAAAGAGTTCCTTCATGAGGGAGGAGTGTGTGATTTGGCCAACCCTCTCCTGCCTTTTCTTGCTTTCTTGGGTTTTAGCAGTATATTAGAGATGAATTTAATTTTCCTTATTCATCATCATAACTATAATGAATAAAATCGAAATTGTTTGTAACTGGTGGGAATAGTGTCTTCTTCTCAGAAGTAAAATGCTGCTGGTTTATCACTCATAAACTAGAATGAAAGAAACTGCCTTGTTTGAAGACCAGTGTCTTCAGTAAGCACATGTTCCTCTTCTAGTCAAAAGACAGAATGTGGGATGAAGTAGGCCAGGAAAAAGAAGCCAGCTGTCGGCAACAAATGCTCCCGGTGAATTTGCTGATTGCTGAGCACCTGCTGTGTTCCAGACACTGCTTGGGCTGAAGAAGAAAAATGAAAAAGACGTAGGTAGTAAGTAGGGGAAGAAGGAAAGGGACAGATTCTAGTGCTGTTTGGAGAACTGAAGACAATAATTATTTGAAAAATAATTGACGAGATGCTAAAAAGATGGCGTAGTTGTTGGTGATTGGACATGTGACTCCTTTTGTCTTCACAAAGATGGTTTTGTATTTACCATGAGCCACACAAGGCAAATGTTTATATACTTAGATTGTAACTTGTGTTGCATTGTGTTTGTTTAGGTTATTTATGTGAGCTCAAATGACTATGTGTAAATATTTGGTTTTACCCTGGTTAGTCTTAATTACAGATAGTGAGTTGAGGGCCATATAAGGGTAACTAAACCCTTCTCTAGTTGGTTTTGTTAACTAGAATCTTCATCCCAGCAGAATAAAAACATTAAAGAAAATGCTTTCAGTTTTTATTCTGTTAAGACCTTGAAAAACTGGAAGCAGGCATGAGGGTTTTTGGCTCACAAAAAGACTCAGTTTTCAACCTGAAAATCTCACCTTCCTGAATTCAAATGCACATGAGTGTCCGAGCCCTTCTGGGGTCTTTATCTATTAATAGCTGTCAGGGATTCACTCCACCCTTCCCCACATAGCAATCCATATTTTGGGGAGGGTTCTCAAGCTTGCTCTTGCCCCATGAGGGTCTGCATAGCCCTGGTTGGGGCCAGTGATAAGCAAAGCTATGACACAGGTGATTTCTCACAGACCCATCCACCCTGAGCCCCTTGCATGTATGTGCAACACCCAGCCGTGTGCCAGGAGAGCTGGACTGTCAACCAGGAGTCAACTAATCCATGGAGGAGTTTACTAACTAGTACTTTGATGATCCTCTCTAGAGGGCATTTATATTTAAGTAAATGCTTTTGAGGAGCAAAGAATGAGCCACTATAGTGAAGTTTCCCAATTAACCCTTCCTGGGGGAGATGTTTTTGGTCAGATCCTGAGAGGGAACAGCTCGCTGTACACCATTCCGCTAAGACCCATTTTCCTAGGATTTATTGTGGAGGAGGGCACGTCTGATCCAAAATTCATTGAACTGAAATACATACCTGAAATGTAAATTTTGTTATTGGTGAATTGACAATTCCAGTGACATCGAAGAGCAAAATATTAAACATGCAGATACCACAAGTCAAAAATATCACTTGCTAGTTGTGAGACTCAAACAAGGGACTCATCAACTTCTCAGCTTATTTACCTGAAAAATGGGAATAACAATACCTACTTCAAAAGGGAGTGGTAGGGCTTACATGAGATACTTAGCACCCGTGAATGTCAGTCAATAGTGGTAGTTTAGGGACACCTTTCTGCCAAAAGCATTGTGGGGAATGTTTTGGGCATACCTCTGAGACTTTATTAGACTTCATCAAATAAAATGAGGGATGGGGAAAAGATAGTGTTCAGTGAAACACATGGAAAAGTTCCGGTAACTCAAGCTAAAACTATATTTCTATCTCTACATTGTCACAAAATGAGTTAAGAGAAGGATGAGATGGTATTATCATAGTGAATTACGTACAAACCTTGATAAGAGTGATCACAGTTTTTCCATGTCAGGGGTTTTGTTTTGTTTTAATTTCCCAAAGAAGTCTTTGACCAAAAAAAATTGTCCTTCCTTGATTTTTTTTTTTTGCCTCTCCGAGACAGAGTCTCATTCTGTCACCTGGATAAAAAGTGCAGTGGCATCATCATAGCTCACTGCAGCCTCACACTCCTGGACTCAAGTGATCCTCTTGCCTTTGCCTCCTGAGTAGCTGGAACTCCAGGGGTGTGCCACCATGCCCAGCTAATTTTTTCTATTTTTAGTAGAGACGGAGGTCTCCCTGTTGCTTAGGCTTGCCTTGAACTCCTGAGCTCAAGCAATCCTCCTGCCTCTGCCTCCTAGAGTGCTAGGATTACAAGTGAGAGCCACCATGCCTGACCTCCTTGAATAATTATTTAGATTTTTAGTCTTCCTTTAGTTCACATAGTTGTGCTATTTGCCACTATTCCCATAAAAGGAGACCCTTCACTAAAAACTGAATATGAATCAATAAAAGAAAAAATTTTAATACTGACTTCCTTTTCAAAGAGCTAAAATAGTGACTCTCTGAGAAATCTGGTGATCTATTTCACTGCAACAGTGTATGATGATTTCCGTCTATAAACAAGCATGCTTACTCCTTTTAATGAGAAGTGGTTTTAACCTTCCTCTTACAGTGCTTCCAAAAAATTTATAGAATCCCGGAGTTGGAATGAAACTTAATGGTCATTTAATGCGAATTCTCCTTCAACCGAATGGGGGAATTCCTTCAGTATCTTGCCCCCAAGAGATCATCTGACCTGTCTTCTCACAGACGTCTAATCATCATCTAATTGACTTTTCTCCTTTCCCCTTCCAGTTCTTTCAGTAGCAAACAATTAAGAATCCCTGAGTTTTTCCTCAAAAGAGAAATCTAGAATTGTGTTGGTCAAGGTGTCTTTATGAGCTAGCAGAGGCTGAGAAGGGTGGAGAGAGAAATGAATTACAAGGTCTCAAGACTGTTGCTATGGCCTAAAAGTTTGGGTCCCCCCAAAATTCATATGTTGAAATCTTTACCCCAAATGTATTGATATTAAGAAATAGGGCCTTGGGGAGGTGATTAGATCATGAGGGCAGATCCCTCATGAATGAGATTAGTTCCCCTATAAGAGACCCCAGAGAGATAGCTAGCCACTTCGACCATGTGAGGATACAGCTAGACAGCACCTTCTACGAAGAACAGGCCCTCACCAGACACCAAATCTGCTGGTACCTCGATTGGACTTCCCAGCCTCCAGAAGTGTGACAAATAAATTTTTGTTGTTTATAAGCTACCCCAGTCTATGGTATTTTGTTATGGCAGCCCAAACGGACTAAGACACTTAACATATTCACTGATTTCTATTCCATTCAAGAAGCAAACTTTTGTCAGTTTCTGTCCCTGAATGCTCAGGAAACATAAGTTTTTCGGGGTGCTCGGGCAGTGGACATCACTTTATAGAGCAAGAGAAGTTACTGGGTTCATAATTGCAATTCCCCTGTCTCAAAACCCTTTGTAACAGGTCACCACAATATCTGATTTAATCTTTTAATGATTTGGCCTATAACACTGCTAGTATTCATGAGGACTTTGATCACTTGTTTTTTCTCCCCTCCAAAACCTCTTTTTGTTCATTTTTCAACAGTTAATGTCAAACACATTTAGTTTCCTAACAACTATTATAATACATTTATTTTGGATTCTGTAGAGGCAGAAGGAATTGTTTGTAATCATTTTGCAACAGAGTGATTAAACGGTTTTTTTATTGACTCTTAATCAGTCTCTGTGATCCTCCTACGTGTGTGTGTGTGTGTGTGTGTATGAGAGAGAGAGAGAGAGTGAGAGAGAGAGAGAGAGAGAGAGAGACAGTTAGGTAGACGATTGGACTTGGCTATCACTGGTGACTTATTTGCTTCCTTGAGCAGCCCTAGGTCCTAGTTCAGTTTAGCACAGAATGTCCAGAAGTTTTAAGGGGCACTTTGAGAACTAATGAGGAATGGGAAACAGATGAAGTGCCTCAAGCGCATACTAATGAGTGCATGGGATGGAGTGGAATCTGACTATAGCACTAAAGTGGTGTAGGGCTAAGAGCTCTGGTGGTTTCCACCCCAGCTCTGCCACCTGCCTCTCTTTATCGATAACACCCATTCCATGGTACTCTAATTTCCCTCCAGGATGAGGACTTTGTGTCATCTAATGGATCCCAGAGTTGCTGTGGAAACAGATAGGACCTAGTTAGGTAGAATCCCTCATTGAACCCCAAAGGACTCTCCCAGGGCCTCTTTGCTTCCTGCGCTGCTTGCCCTTAATTTACCTGGGAATCCCCCAATTCCTAGCTGACCTAGTTTTCAAATGGAACCTGCAATCCTACAAGATGGGTTCTCACTATTCATGTTAACTAGTTCTCTAATCAAGCCCAGAGCCCTTGGTCAGAGCTGGGGTTAGAATTCCCAAGGTGGCTGATCAGCTTGCGGCTAATTGACCATATGCCTGAAAACTATGGCATTATCCTCCTCACATGCCAGCAGGTGTTTTACTTTTTTTTTTTAAATATAATACAGATGAAATGATTCTTCAGTTTTACAGTTTCCTCAATTATTAAATATGATTTTATTTCCCCTGCTGATTGCCCACTTACTTTGAGCAACAAATTCTACCATTACAAAATAACTTTTGCTAGACCCTTGAAATTTATAACAATGGACATTTAGTTTCTCTGAAATTCACTCAGTTGGAACCTTCTATTACCTCTGGGCATCTACAGTACAAAAATAATAACATATTTATAAAAAGTGCCTTGAGGCATTTATATGTTGAAAGTCCTTGGAAATCAACTAAATTAGTAGCTGATCTGGGATTATGTATATTTTGTTTTATAGTTCCATAACCATAATCACCAATTAACCAGAATATAGAATCAGTTAAAGTGGCACATTCCCCAGCCAAGCAGGATGGGCTGTATGGCTACATTACCCTTTTCCTGGTAGGTGGCCCTTTCCACCTGAAACACTTAGTTTACTTGAATATAAGAGTGGGAAATTCTGAGTTCCTGAACTCCATAGCCATAGGGAAAGAGCCTATGTATTTGTAATAAAGAGCAGCCTTTGCTTGACTTTCTTATTCTGCTTTCAGTTAAAATGAAAATAACAATAATAATAATAAAGCCTTACTCCTGCTGCCCTCTTTACTCTTGTTTGAATTGAAGGTGGACTGAGTGTGTTGAAGGCTCACCCGGCACACTTGTGAGCTACAGGTGGGGACGTTTGGTGTGGCAGGAGTTATTTAAAGAGAGAGAGATGGGATGAGGGCAGCCGCAGGGCCAGGAAGGGATGTCAGTCAAGGCAGGCAGGAGTAACCAGGCTGTGTGTGTTTGAGGGTCACTGGCAGCCGGTGAGGGCTGGGTGGGAGAGGAGGCGGCGCAGGATGAAGACAGAGAGGTCAGCTGGAAGACTACTGCGATAGTTCTGTGGCAGTGAGGATGAGAAATGCCTTTTACATATATTTAGAGAAGTGCGATTTCATTTTTAACATAAAGGAACTGTGAAAAAAAAATTTAAGGGACAAAGAATTATTATATCAGTTTTCTAAGTTACTGTGTGTTTGGCTTTTTTAAAGCAGGGCACACTGTCATAAATTTCAAAGGGGAAAAGATCCATATTCTCTCTCATTTGAGACTCAGCCAAACATTGGGTTTCCTGTCTAAAGGAAAGAGGGAAAAGAACTCCCCCTTCCCTCTCCTCTTGACTACCTGGCAAGGAGAAATAGACAATTCATTTTCCTGGGTGGGGTTGGGAGTGTCCTCATCATAAACAGACCACTGCCAGCAGCCTGAGTGCTTTCCTCAGCCCTGGGGTTTCAAGTTCTCCTTTTCTACTATGTACTTGACCCTGTGCTAGACTGTAGAATAGTAAACAAGGAACTATGCTTGGGGAAATCAGCATGGTGGGGGGAGGGACAGCACCAGCAGATAAATAATTATAGCAAAGAGTGAGCTGTTAGAAATGTGGATGAGTGTGGAAGAAATAATTCTGCCTGGAGATGTTCCAGAAAGCTCTGCAGGGATTGTGTGTGAGCTGGATTTTAAAGGACACGCAGAAGTCCTTCCTGGGGAAGAAGTGGACGGGCAGCCTGGTTACCCTGACTAGAAAGCATGCGCCCAGCTTGACCCTGACCCTGAAAGATAATCTCTCAGGATAGTCCCCCAAATGATCTGAGAGCTCCAGTTTAATTGGTTCTACCATAGATGTCTCTATTTCCCTTTTTTAGTTCTCAGTTCTTTTTCTTCCTTTCCATCCTGATCTAAGATTAGAGGTGCTACAGACTAGCTTTTTAGAGATTACTCCTCGTAGTGTCCTGCTTAACAAAGGTTCCAGTTACTGAAGTGATTGCCTGATGTGCAGTCTTCATGTGAACTAGTACAGGGAAATGTTACTGTTTTAGACCCATTTGATTCACATTTGGGGTACTCAGCACTGGGCAGTTTCCCTACTTTTGCACTAGAAATGAAAGGTTTGCAAATAAATTAATAGTCTGTTAAATAAGAATTTGAGAATACCTTATCTAAAAAGTGAGGTGTGTTTTTTTTCTTTTCTTTTTTTTTTTTTTACCTCCAGTATACTTTAAAAATATACATAAAAATATTCATTAAAGCAACCCTAGTACAAGTTTTAATTGTTAGTTTTTAAAAGCAAGTAAGATAAAACAAATACAATCTCATTTTTAAAAAAAAGCAAATAAGACAGAAGTAACTAAAATGAAAATGTGCCATTTTACCAACCAAATCTGCTTATAGCTACCTTTTTCCATGTATTTACATATACACACATTGAATAACATGTCGTTTTGTGCTTTTTAAAAACAGATCAACTTAATCTATAATTAGCTCTCTTCTTGTAACAGCATGCCTTGGAGAGTTTCCTATGATAGTGCACATATGTCTACATTGTTTTTAACAGCTGTATAATATACTGTATTATGGCTCTATTATGATATGTGTACTCATGTCCTGTTGGTGAATATTTAGATTGTTTGCAATCTCTGTCCATTACAAATAATTCTACAGTAGCTGTCTTTGTTCAGATCTCTTTGTGCTCGTGCATGAGTTCCTTCCAGTAGGATTTCTACCAGTAAATTCTAGGTTAGCAGTTGGAGTCAATGTTTATATTTGGAAATAAAAGTATTTTTCTTTAGAAATATTTAATTTTCTTAAAAATTCTGATGCCTTTTCTACAAATAGTTAGGCTTGTTGACAACTGCCATAGAGAATTTCCATGTAGCCACTCTATGGGATGGTGCTTTTGGTTTTATTCTGAACTATTGCCAAAGGCATGTCAGGAAACAACCTTCACAGCATAGAGGTAGAAATTAGTTCTTGGGGTTTTTTTTCTTCCTTCCCATTCTGACACAAGATTAGAAATTCTGTATAGTCATTAAAGCAGCCCTAGTAAAGAATGAATACATTCACATTTTTTAAAAATAAGACAAGACAAAAGTAGTATATTAGAACAAGTACAGAATGGTGGCCCTTAGCTCAGTGCAGTGACTCATTCCTGTAATCCCAGTGCTTTGGGAGGCTGAGGCAGGAGGATTGTTTCAAGCCAGGAGTTCGAGACCAGAGGGGTGGCCCACCTTGCATTTAATAAAAAAGAGCTAAGAAAACTGGAGCCCCCATTTACTTCATTGTCTTTTTCTCCATTTCTTCTGTCTCTCTACCTCTCTCTCTCCTTTTCTTTCTCTGCTTGAATTATAACATTCCTTTCTTGGGGCTATTGCCCATGTTAATGCCGTGGAGAAACGTGGCTGTGTGGCCTCTGTTGAGTACCTCTGACCCTAGAAGGAAAGAAGAAGGAATAGGGGTACACTGTGGCCACCAAATCTCTTCTCTGGCAGCCCCTCAAAATAGGCACCCTTTGGGGTAGGGTCACTTGTAGGCCAATGTATTTTTGAGGAGGAAGGGGCTAATTCTATAGATAGAATCTGTATGGTGATTTAAATTCTAACTACTTTGATAAGATATTAAAAAGGCAAATCTGTACTTAAACTGTTGTTTCTTTAGCTTGTTAGGATTTCTTGGATTTGGTAATTTTTTTTTTTCAATGTAATTGAAAACCTTAAAATATGATGCTCTTGTGAAAAGATTCACAGTACGAATCTTTTGTTGATTCCTTGGTGAAGACAGTAAGAAAATAAACTCAAATCATGATCTTAAGCCTGTTTTTATTATTTGCTGAAGTTTGTGTCCTAGAGAAAAGTGTCATAGTCTGTGGTTTTATCTTTACAGGAGCAGGAAAATTCAGATTCGAAATATCCCTCCTCACCTGCAGTGGGAGGTAAGACAATGTCACTTTTTAATGGGTTGACAAGATACTTTCTCCCTTTTTTAGTTCCCTTTTACATTTAGGAATTAGACATCCCTCAGACTTTTCCACAAATCTTCTGGGTCCTATCTTTTCCTTTTTCAGTACCCTAATGTCCATGATGTGTCATGAGTTTGGGGTCCAATTTGTTCCTTTCATCCTGTAGAATGTACACTTTGATCTCTAGTGTTTTGTCTTGTCAAGTACCACACTACTAAGCACCAACATATAAGCTGTGAAACAAAATGCGTACCTTGTTCATGATTTTTATTTCATGATTTTAAAAATGATTTGTATCTTTCTGAATCATGATTTAAAAAAAAAATCAGTGAAAACCCAACAAAATAGAAAGTTCTTTGTTGGTCTGAGCAGATTTTTTGTCTGTTTGAATTAGTTTCTATGAGTAACAGCTAAGATATATTTTCAGAGTTGTAAAACTTACAAGATTGCTACCTTAAAATAAAATAAAAATATGGGGAGTAGCCTAATTGCATTATTTAAAAATAAACTGCCTGGTGTTTTCTTCCCCAACCCAAAGAAAATCAAAATAATCTTAAAGGAAACGATGTTTTGTCTAACATTTTTGTTACTTATTTAAAAACTTTTTGTTATGGTAAATTTTAAGCATACACATCCCATTACTTTGTAAAATAAGGAGATCCCTGGGAGGAAAACTGGAGCATGAATTGTTAAATCTTTCAATAAGGAGAAGTGAGCCACTTTATCCTGATCCTCATTTCAAGAGCAGTAAGTGGGTTCCAACCATGATGATGAAGGTGATTGTTAACAGTACTAAGACTCTGAAATTCTGCCATGCCACCTTAATGAACAGATTACTTGGGAGCCAATAAGCAAATGAAAGAGTCCCACGTATTTATTCAGCTCTAACTTTTTATGGAAGACCTGAAATATTAATGTAATTAGATTATTCCTGCAACTGTCTTTTTTTTTTTTTTTTTTTTTGCTTTAATTCATTTGCTGGGGCATATTACTATAGCATTTTTTGTGAGTATGACCTTATCTTCCTATTCTGACATTGAAGCTTTCTTTTTCAGGTGTTGGATGGACTTTTGGCTCAGTATGGGACAGTGGAGAATGTGGAACAAGGTAATAAGTGAGGAAATTAGTATATTGAGCTTTGGAGAAAGATATTACCTGTTATTTCTAATAGGATGGGTCAACTCCAGGGAGAAATAGTAAATTCATATTCCTTTGAAACAAGCTTCCTAAAGTGTATGTTTGTATACTACATGTAAGAGAAATCTTTATCTATATAGTTTATTATTTTAAGGAATATGATTTTCAGGCTTTTTTCTCATACCCTGCAATGTGCTATAGCACTAGACAAACACTGTGTCAGGCTGGGTGGGCTAAGCTTAGTTCACTAGGAGTAATTGGATTTACATTCTGGCCACTTTCCTCTTCCTGGATAAGAAAAACATATCCCTCATGCCTTTGACTGTTTCCCACGGAGAAGGACTCTTACAGCAAGAATCCCTTTGCATGCTTGTGATAATGTGAGATTCCTAGGACTCGCTATATACTGCTGGGTAAAGAGCCTTTGAGGGAGGAGCTCATGAATCTATATTTCATACAAGCACCCCAAAATGATTTTTATATGCATTCAGGTTTGAGAACCACTATCTTAGGAGCAGTGCTGCAAATGCCCAGAAAATACTTTTCTTCCTGCCACCCTCATTTTTATCTTTTAAAGTGTGAAATGCTGTGATTTTTAAAAGGAAAAAAAAAGAAAAGATACCTCAAGCTGATATCTTATGTAGCTCTTTAAGAGTCCTGGAAAAGTAGATTCCAAGCTCCTGATGTGACAGGCAGTAACATGTGATAAAGATTATTTTTGCCTTGGCCTGGAAAGCAGAATGTAAATTCAGTCCCTCACTGACTACGAGCCCTTCAGAAAGTCACTCAGCTTCACTGGCTCAATGTCCACATGTGTAAAATGGGGAGAATAATCTCCATTCTTTCTCTATCACTGACTAGTGTGGCACACAAAGAGAACCTGTATAAGGTATTTGTAGACAGTGAAGTCATACATCATCTTAAAGGATTAAGGTTCACTTAGGAAAAATCGTAGCAAACCCATTTTCTCACATGTGATCTATTCTATCTGCCAGTATAATTAATATAATAGTTTTAAAGCAGTAATTATTCAGATGTTCTCCACTCCATGAATATTAAAAATGTTATTATTCATTTCATGCTGCTGCCTGCTCATGCCCAAAGGTGAAGGGCAAGAGCTCAGACGGAAGACATGATTTACAAGGATTCTGTTTCTCAGTTCTTATTTCCCTCAACATGGAAAAGAAGACATTCTAATGATTGGATCTAGTAGCCCAGATGGCCTTACCATGAACCTGTAAAAGTTACTGAGACCATGTTTTAAGTTTAGGACAGTGCTACTAAAGGAAGAAGTATTCCAGGTCCCTGGGGCGGCTTACAGCTCCTGGGGCACCTGTGCCCTTGGAGACCGTCCAGTTTCCAGCTGCCTCACAACTTACAGGATAGAACTGTTGAGCTATTGTTTTGTCCTGTTTCAAGGGAGATTCCTGATTCAGCAGGAAAACATTTTCAGTAGAGTTTTAGGAAACTTTATAGAACTTTCAGTCCAATGAAATAAATTGTTTGAATGGAGCTTAGCTCATTCCAGAATCAAAGAACTTCCTGATTTTCTGAAGACGAATGTCTTGGAAGAACGGAGAATATGATAAGAAGTGAGAACAAAATCTGAGAATCCTAGTGGATAGCTTTATTCAGGAGGTTAAACCCAGCCCTTTCTGGGAGTCTACAGCCTCATCTGTAGCACTAGAAAGCAGCAAATATGAAACCTCAGTAGCATTCTATGTGTCAGCACTGAGAGAGGACGGTTGTGGCCTACACATCCCCTGTTTTGCACTGTGAGGACTCTGGGTAAGTGTGAATTAGAGGACAATATGAACACTGCTGGGCAAAGCCCAGGGCTGGGCTCAGTGTTTATGGCCTGTAGCTCTCAGTGGCAGTTCTTCCTGAGGAGTATGCACTCCCTTACCCCCACCCACCCCAAAAGGCTGCAGCTACTTTGAAGTTAATTGGACAAACAATATTTTTTAACAATGGTCTTTTACCTTTTTGGGGTCCCAGGTCCCTTTAAGAATCTTACAGAAATTATAAACCAGAAAAACTCACATTTCCACAAATTCGAATCATTTGGGAAGGGGAGGGTATTTGTAGAATTCCTGAAGCCCAAGCATGAATCCAAGGTTAAGAATCCCTGCGTTATAGGGTTTTATTATTACTTTGAAAAACAGCTTTATTATGCTTTTCTTAAATTACTCTTAATGTTGTTGTTAACTCCAAATCTCCCAACAGCTTACATTTTTTTTTTTTATTTTTTGAGACAGAGTCTCACTCTGTTGCCTGGAGTAGAGTGCCGTGGCGTCAGCCTAGCTCACAGCAACCTCAAACTCCTGGGCTTGAGCAATCCTACTGCCTCAGCCTCCTGAGTAGCTGGGACTACAGACATGCACCACCATGCCCGGCTAATTTTTTCTATATAGATTTTTTTTAGTTGTCCAAATAATTTCTTTCTATTTTTAGTAGAGACAGGGTCTCACTCTTGCTCAGGCTGGTATCGAACTCCTGACCTTGAGCGATCCACCCGCCTCGGCCTCCCAGAGTGCTAGGATTACAGGCGTGAGCCACGGCGCCTGGCCAGCTTACATGTTTTAAAGGGAGGATTTGATCTAATCACATCTGTTTTTTTAGGGAAAAACAAATATTTTTGTTGTTTAAGTTTACTGGCTT